>VMBQ01001833.1:105764-162977 GCA_007657795.1 Dreissena rostriformis | reverse complement strand
TTTGAATTTAATTACGTTTTTGGTTATTTTAATTGCGTTGTAACGTAAATGCGCTTGTTATCTATAGCGCTGATATTCCATACATTGTATTGGTCTTATTCATAAAATTTCCACATAAATTGCATAATGAAGCAGACGACTGCACTACTAACGAACACAAATATAAATAATTTTGACCATTAAAATACAAACCAATGTTGGTTTATTTTCAAAAAGATACTTTAATTTTCTTCAGATTTTCAGAAAATGACTTGTTCATGTGGCATTAAATCTAAATTTACATTCAGTTGTTGATGATGTTCAGTGGGAATACGCCTTTCCCGATTGGACTTCTACTGTATTTCTTTCAAAGATCTATGAATAAACTTTATTTATAGATCTTTGATTTAATCAAATCTTTAAATAGTACCATATGCCAAAATTCATTTGATAATTTAGAAAAAAGACAAACGTTTGTGTAAATGATTTTTTTTAAGCAATTTTATCGTGAATATTTACCAGAATAAGCTTTAAAAAATGGAAGTCGTGATTATAACGGATTATCTGGTAATGGATAGTGCTGGGAGAAGGTGCTCAATTGTTTCTATGTTATTTCTGCAAAAGGAACATAGTTAACTATCTTTAATGTTCATGTTAAATGAAAGGTAGTTCGTGCCAATGAGGTATTCTATATTGAAACCATTGTAAGTTCATATCTTTTTTATATTATCAAACGTTAGTGAAAATCATGTTCCATTCTTTCTGTTGAAATTGTTTGTTCAGTGTCCAATACCATTTTTTTGTACATAATGGTATTGCAGTAATTTACATCAATATTTTGTATGAACACTTTGTTCCTGATGCGTTATCAAAATAAATTTCAGATATTGAGGCAGGAATGGCATGGTAATGAAGAAAGTTTGCATTGATACTATATGTAATCTTAAGTTCGTTAATTGACATTAAAGTTGTGTCTCTGTTAAGAATGTTACAAATGTAAAGCCAGGGTCAAACTAGACGTGTGTTTAAATAGAGTTACAACCTGTTTTCAATATCTATGCTTCTGGAATGTCCATTTTCAAGGGAGAAAATCCTTACAGTGAATTTAAAATGGTAAAAAGAGTTGTTTCCCTTTAATTAGCATCTTAAGTACCGGTAGGTACATTTTTCCATCAATGCAGATACATGTATCTGTATACAACAAAGTGTGATGAGTTTTAATGTAAAAATCAATAATTTAAACAATTTGTGCATGTTTACCACATCAGATTCTGGTTGAATATGAGGTTTCAAGATTTTTTTTGAGATCTGTATTGAGCAAATGAACTAAAATCTCAAGAACACAGGTTGGCCTCATTAAGGTACTTCTTTTGCGCACGTGGGTGCTATTAAAAACCTCGCCCTGAAGTAACTTTTTACTAGCATTAAATTTGTAAACATTGAAATTTTTACTTCAAGAAAACAAGCATCTGTAAGTATGTGACAAAGAAAATAAAATAAAAGCCAAAATTGCTGAATCGCGCTATATTGCCAATTTGACCAATTATTTTACGAATGCGTAATATGTTGAAAAAGCATGCTCACTATGTAGAATTTTTTGTTTATTTAAAAAAACTTCCAATCCTTAGCGCCACCTCAGAAAGTAGCATTAGCTTGTTAATTAGTGCATCTCAAGAAAGAGGTGACACCCGTGATCAACGGCTGTGTGAAATGGCAAGACCAAAAACACAACATCCCTGTCTATTACAATTTTTCTTTCCAAAACGATACTGATATATATGTATTTGTGTACAAACTTCTACTTTTATATTTCAGAAACACCGCTTTTAATAAAAAACAGTAATACAAAACAAGTCATTTGCTAAACATATTAAAGCCAACATGGAACGGACTTCGGAGTCCACTCATCAGGTACGTGTATTTCATTTCACTTGTGTACACTTATGCCCGCTTCTCTAACTGGTGGGAATTTATCCCATCATTTAAGCGTATAGTCTTGAACTTCTACTAAGATAAAAATCAAACAGGTTTAACATGGTTTATAAACACATGTTACTATACATTGTAACATTTTTATGGCCCCTTTTTCGAAGAAGAGGGGGTATATTGTTTTTAGCCTGTCTGTCTGTCATTCTGTCCCAAAACTTTTACCTTGGTCATAACTTTTGCAATATTGAAGATAGCAACTTGATATTTGGCATGCATGTGTATCTCATGGAGCTGCACATTTTGAGTGGTGAAAGGTCAAGGTCATCCTTCAAGGTCAAATATATGGGTCAAAATCGCTCAAAAGGGGGCATAGTGTTTCTCAAACACATGACTTGTTGTACATGAAACAGCCTCATTATTGGGCCACAAATGTTATTATCCCAAAGTGCCCCGCAACAGTAGGGCGTATTTTGATAAAAGCTGTGAAAAACTTTCACTTGTCTGCTATTAATGTCATAGAACAAAAAAGATGGCTTACCAGTTTGAAGCAAAATGAGATTAATTTTGAGTCTTAGACAGATTTTTACTGTTTTAGCAGTCTAAAAACATATTACAAATACTTGATGAGTTTTGCATGGAATGAATTTCTGCAAAAAGCAGTTAAGTGCCTGCATTGATAGCTCTAAGGGATGAAAACAGGTGCAAGCATACTTGTGACATCCAAAACACTGAAGAAAGTCGTAAGATTTAGCTAACAAGCACCAAACATTACCAATACTTTAGCATCAGAGGTAGCATGCTTTGCTGGTAAAAAACCCACCTCTTGAATGCAGTCATAGACTACTGTAATGAGTACCAGTACCGCTTTAACATCCAAGCTGAAAGCATGGCCAGTCTACATCTATTGGGGACATCTTAGCTTAGTTCCATTCTTGTTTATTCTTTGAAACAATAGATATATATTTTTTCATGTGCTTTCGAGCCGACTGTATTTCCACATCCATCCACAAGTACGTGCATTGATTTGCATTTAAAATGCACAAGAAAATGAAAAAAACATCTTTCTTTAACTTCCTTCTTGTAGACTGATGAAACAAATGAAATTACTGAAGTGTAATTATGATAAACAGGCACCCAGGTGGGGGGATCTAAACTTATTTGCTGATTGCCTTTGGAGACTAGACAAGTAGCAGTTTAACCCTTTGAGCGCTGGAACCGAATTTTGAAGGCCTTTGCAAACAGTTTGGATCCAGATGAGTTGCCACAGAATGTGGCGTCTCATCAGGATCCAAACTGTTTGCTATTCTGATAGTATTCGTTGATTTGTTTTTGAAGAAATGCTAATTTTAGAAATTCAGCAGACAACATTTTAGCAGACGACAAATTTCCCAGCATGCAAAGGGTTAAATCATTCAGAGGAATGTACATTATATTAAAAAACATGTATAAAACAGGTCAATAAATGGGGAGCCTTGGCAGGGCAAGATAACAGCCCCTGAAAGTCATGTTGAAAGTGCTATTATCGAAACCTGCCACAACTCTGCCATTTATTTAATAATAAATAATGCCTTTTCAAACAAATGTGCTTTTATTGCAGGTTTTTTTTAGGCTTTGGGTAAGGAGCCCTAGCCTGCAATTATGGGAAAAAAACAGCGCATGAAAACCAAATTTCATGAAAACTTTAAAGTCTTTAATATGATGTTATTAATAGGGCATTGCAATTTCTATATGCAAGTTTCATTTTTGGGAAAACTGCATGAATTAACATTAATGCTCTAATCCAATGTAGCTTTTATACGCCTTCTGCTGTATAATAAAAAAGCCCTGTATTGCATCACTGATCTGTTGGTTGTTCCTTAGTGCAATATCTAAAGAGTGCTTTGACATGCAATCATGCATATGGGAAGAATGTTTACTTGTGAGGAAAGAAAGACGTCTATCCATTTTGAAAGAAAGTCAACAGGTTAAAGGTCGGTATCACAGGGGAAAACTGTTTAAATGCTTTGTCATATGAGCACAGGCCTTTTTCCAGGATTTTTTTATAATTAAGACACTAGACAAACAACCACACATTACACTGTTTTTTTTTTAATATTGCTTGCCCTTTATTAATATATTCATGACTTCTGAGATAAAACAAGCATTAACAGCATATATTTGGAAATTTAGGTACACTCCTTGTGTCCCCCTGATTTGGAACTTAAGGCACAGGGAAAGGCCCTGGGGAAATGCCTGGTATGTGCAAATTAGTATGCTGATTTTTCTGAGACAATTAAACTTTTGGGGTCAATCAGTCAGAGGGCAAAGCCACATGGGCTTGTTACAGGAAAGTCCTTTTCACAGACTTTGTAGAGAACTTATAAGATGATATCAATTAGAATCGTTGGTCTTCAGAGACGGATGGCCCCTATTGATTTAGAGTTCAATAGATCATAGGTCAAGGTTACAGGGGAAAGCAGTATTTTAAAATCTCTTCACACCTGCACATTTTCAAGGGGCATGCATGTTTTTAAAAAATAGCTTGTTTCAATATCTTGAAATGGGACTATTGGTTGCAAACTTATCTGCCTTTATAGAAATCACTTGCGTTCATTTCATGAAACTTCCCATATCAAACTGTGAATGTTTTCTGTCAACCCATCATACGGTAAGACAAATATACCTGTCACAATTGTTGAGTGTATGTGTATGCTTGCTTCCAATCTTATCGTGCCTTAAACATTCATGTTGCAATTTGAAAATAAATCTCTAATTACAGATGTTTACAATGGGGAAATGTGTAAGATCCATGTCTCTTACTCAAAGGTCAAGGTCAAACTTAGAGGTAAAATGTCATGTAAAATGCGTTATTTATGTCTAACATGACATTGTGTGGACTTAAACTTCATCATACATCATGCAATTAACCTGGTTTTCAAGAATAATGGTTATTAGATTTGTGTAAGTCGCCATGGCGTAGTGGATATGGTGTCCGCCTAGCAATCGGGAGGTCTCGGGCTCGATCCCCAAAGTGTGAGCGTTCATTAGATCTCCCCCAAAGACACCCAGTACTGGTTCTTGTCCCAGGAAACGGACTTGAGAGCATTTCAAATGAGCCTGAGGCTTTCAATGCAATCGAGCTTAAATAAATAGGTTTGAACTAAACTGAGTCATGCACCTTTTAACAGATGATTTCCTGTCGATAACACTATAGTTTGCATCAACTTATCTTGATGAAACTTTGGATATTCCAAGCTTGCATGGAGACCTAGCTTGGGATTGTTGGGTCAAGTTCAAGGTCACTGTTTGCTTAAAATAGAAAGACAGTTTAAGCTCAATGACTTGAGTTTGGATGGATATATTGCTTGGAATTTTGTGTGTTGGTAGCTCATATGACCTGGCTTAGAATTGCATTTGGGGCCAGTCTGATCAAGGTCAAGGTAACTGTTACTTATATTATAGAAACAGCAAACAGGTGGCTTCTGGTCAATAACTTGAGGTTACATTTACTAAACTTTTCATCACTTAATGAAACTTAAGATATAGCAAGCTTGGGATTGTTTTTGGGGGCATGTCAGGTAAAGGATCAGTTGAATGTTACTAAAAATAGAAAAATGGTTTTCTCTCAATTTATTGAGATTGGATGGAGGTATTGTACTAAACCTTTGTGTGAAGGTACATTTCACGCAGACCTAGCTTGGGATTGTATTGGGGCCAGTCAGGTGAACATCACTGATACTTAAAAACAGCAAAATGTTTTGTGTTTGTAAGAAACTTGAGTTTAGATGACAATATGTGGCGTGTTCTGAGAAAACTGGGCAAAATGCTTGTGCGTAAATTGTCATCCAAGATTAGCCTGTGCANCCTGCGCGGACTGCACAGGCTTTTCTGGGATGACACTTTACGCACAAGCATTTTGCCCAGTTTTCTCAGAACATGCCACATATTGCACTATAATTGTGTGTTAAGTTGCTTATATGCAGTTCTAAGGTCGGAGTTCATTTGGGCTAGTCGGGTTAAGGTTAAGGTCACTGTTAACAAAAATAAAAATAAAGTTTTCTGCTCAATAGTATAAGTTGAGATGTAGATTGTATGCTGAAATTTTGTTTGTAGGTTGCTATTGTGAACGCCTAGCATGAGATTTCATTTATGACCAGTTGACTCAAGATCAAGGTCACTATTTCTTAAAATAGAAAAACTGTTTCCTATAAATAGCTTTAGCTGTTATGTGGTTATTGTTCTAAAATTTGTATGTTGGTAGCTTATATGGGGATCGCATATTTGACCAGTTGGATCATGGTCACTGTCACTTACAACAGAAAAACTGTTTTCAGCTCAATAACTTGAGTTTGGATGGAGGTATTGCTCTTAAATTGTGTGTATCGTTAGGTAGCTTACACGCAAACCAAGCTTGGTATTGCACACTTGCCTTAATTAAACATTGAAAACCTGGTTGTGTGGCTTAGCCATGTTTTAACATAACTTGCTTCAAATGTTCACCATGACCGTGGCGTGATCCTAGATGTTTGTATACTGTTTCTAGCCGGACTGGGACTCCTCCCCAGATCAGGGTAGCTTGTCCGCAGTCGAGGTTCTCGATAACCAGGGTAGTGAGTGTGGGTGGAGGGACGGCGACTCTGGGTCGCCCTGTCCAGTCTTTCTTATGGGCAACAATGATGATAGTGTGCCCCAGGGCCAACCCGGCACTGATGTAAGACATGTTGTGTTCTCAGTTAAGGTGTCCCCATACATGCATGCTTGTGTTAGAAGCTGTCTTTTGTCTGAAGTGGTTTTGTTTGGTATCACTGTTTTTGCTCACCTGCATGAAGTTAAAATTGTTCCTTTGATAGCCCATCAACGCAAGTTCTTGTACCTGCCACTTTATGTATAATGTTGTTTTCATTTGTAAATAACAGACATATAATGTTTGGGTGTTGTGTATCATGCATCGTTGTATTTTTAACTAAAATTAATAACTACCTTAAAAAGGTTTGTTTTGCTTTGTTATTTACCAAAAAAAAAACAAACAGGTATCATGAGACAGTAACTCTTGTTTGAGTTATATATTTTCTTGTGTTGCAGTTACTTCCCTTTGTTTCCATAAACATTAAACCTATTATTTAAAAATTAAGCCTCGATCTGTGAAAAGGGGGTTTGATGCTTGTGCCTAAAGTGTCGTCCCAGATGAGCCTGTGCAGTCTGCACAGGCTAATCAGGGACAACAATTTCCGATTTTATTGTATTTTTCGTTTTAAGGAAGATTCTTCTTGAAGAAATTCCAGGTTAGGTGGAAAGTGTCGTCCCTGATTAGCCTGTGCGGACTGCATAGGTTAATCTGGGATGACACTTTACGCACATGCATTTGACCTCCTTTTCTCAGAGCGTGACTAAATTATTGAATATGATGTAAAGTTGATATGGTAGCTGAATGTTATGTTAAGAGAGCAAAAGCATGTGACATTGCAGTATGTTTTATAAATTATGTAAAGATTGATTGTGCATACTATAATTCTACTTAAAATAACAATTTAAGCTTCAATTTATATACATGTACCTCTTGTTGTTTAAAAACATATTTTTTTAGAATCCATGGAACAAGGATTTTCTCAAAAATAAATACTAATTGTTTGTTAAATAAAAGGGTCTAAATACCCAAGGATCTTTAAAATTGCAGGTCAAGGTAACGTTCAAATAAATTATTCATTACTTCACTTAATTATCAATACAATTCAATAAAACAAATTCAATATATGGTATATGCATGTAAATTGAAAATGGTAAAATATTGACAAAAACCTGTAGACATTGAAGAAGTGCAATTGTCTTTATAGAACTAAGCCCTTGAAACCAGAGCTTTACATATATTTTGTTGAAGTTGATCATAAACTGTTATGATTTATAAGACCGTTTTGGCAAGCCCAATAGATTGTAAGTTCTGAAACTCCTTCACTTTGTAAAAAAACACTCATCATGCTAGTAAATAATTTAGGATTTATAAGTAGATTCTACCAGTTTTTAACAAATCTCAAAAAACAGTACTTCAAAGTCACAACAAATGAATAACAGCAAACAAGCGTATTTATTGTCCCTTACCGGTTTCACCGGAGGGGACTTATGGTCTGTCAGTCTGTCACACTTTTCTGGATCCTGCGATAACTTTAAAAGTTCTTTATATTTTTTCATGAAACTTGAAACATTGACAGATGGCAATATGGAGATTATGCACATCATTTCATTTTGTTCATACGTCAAGAATTCTGGTTGCTATGGGAACAAAATAGACTAGAAATATTGCTGAAAATGGTGGAGTTTCACAGGTACGGGACCATATTGCTTTGCAATAGTCTTGTTATTTATGTGAATAGAATTTCATCTCAATTAGATTGATTTATAGGTTTTGAACATTGTCCAAACATTAAATGCAAAGCATGTTTTGTTTTTTTAAGCATGCAGTAATTGAAAATGAGTCGTCTATTAAAACTTTACAGAAAATTAAAAGCTTAACTTGGGGTGTGAAATAAAAATGTTTATAAATGCATAATTATGATAAAATGCAGGTTTTTTTACAGTTTGCTTTTGACTTGACTTAGTGGAGTCATTTGTACCAAAAAAAATCAATGATTTGCTTTTTATTTGAGTGTTCATCACATAAAAACTGACCCTTCCATTTAGTTAAGATTAACAATAGATTTGTTTGTTATCCCTCTCTTATTGTTGTTTTTAAGTGAATGATCTCGTTCTTATGTGGTGAAAGTTGTTTTAATTTGTATGCCCCCTTCCTCGAAGAAGAAGGGGTATATTGTTTTTTGCCTGTCTGTCTGTCATTGTGTGTGTCTATCTTTCTATCTTTCTGTCTTTCTGTGTGTCTGTCCCAAAACTTTAACCTAGGTTAAAGTTTGGTGATAAATTTTGCATTATTGATGACAGCATTTTGATACTTGGCATGCATGTGTATCTCATGGAGCTGCACATTTTGAGTGGTGAAAGGTCACGGTCAAGGTCATCCTTCAAGGTCAAAGGTAAAAAAACAAAATCCAAGGGAAGTAATAAGCGTTTAAGGGAGATAATTTCTAAACCTACCATATGATAAATAGAAATTTTATATCAAAGCGGCGCAGTAGGGGGCATTGTGTTTCTGACAAACACATCTCTTGTTTATTTCTTCAAAGGTGCTTGCTGATTATGAAATTCTCAGTTCCATTTAAATTGATATTCAATCAATCATTTTATAAAGTATTTTAAGGACTGCTTTTCATAACAGTGATTCAAAGATTACATCTTCTTCAAATTCTATGAATGAATGTCCCATGTTAATAATTAACATATGAGCCTTGCACTGTTAAAAGTTTTTTTTTAAATGCATGTGCTTAAAGTGTCGTCCCAGATTATCCTGTGCAGTCCGCACAGGCTAATCAGGGATGACACTTTCCGCCTTTATGATATTTTTCGTTTAAAGAGTCTCCTTAGCAAAAAATCCAGTTGATGTGGAAAATGTTGTCCCTGATTAGTCTGTGCGGACTGCACAGGCTAATCTGGGACGACACTGAACGCATATGCATTAAACCCGTTTTTTCACAGAGTGAGGCACATATACATTGTATTACATGTAGTTTCCGTTTTATTCTGGCTGGCTTGAACCACACTGATTCAGTAATGAGGAGGGAAATTGCCTGTAGACAATAAGCTGTGATGTAAGATGTTCCAATAGCCATTGATTGCAATACTGGTATATTGATTCATAACATTGTGTCAAGATGGTATTCACTGAAACCTGCTTGAACTGGAAAAGTGTGTCCAATAAATAACTGACCGTTATTTGTGGGGAAACACATGCCTGAAAAGTTATCCAAGTCAATAACTGATAATTAACCATAATATATTGATCTGCAGACGTATCATTTAAATGACCTATTCTGTAGACCAACCCTTGCTTTGTTTGGAATTATAATTAGCAATTAAGCTGAATTAGTACAATTTTTTAAGACTTATTGCTATTTTGACACATGAGCTTGTACATGTATGTATGTTCCAAGTATTTCACTGTATGTATTGTTTTTACCAATACAATATTTTGTGTTTGTTTGTATTATGTCAAGTCAAGTAACTTGAATACAAGACTGTGTTGATTCTTATTGACGATTTTACCTTTATGTACTTCTCCAGTTCAATCCAGTCATACAGTTTTGAGATTGTTCTTAAATTTGGCTCCAATTGATTGCTCAAAAGTAAGTTTAGGCAGTACCAGTTTGAATGTGGAACTGTCAAACCATGATTGACTGTGTATTGCTTAATTCTGTTTTAATAATTACAGGTTGAAATAAATGTGTGTATATAAAGTTCTATTAATGTTCTTATTACATGGAACTTTATTGTATTATAGCTGCTGGAAAGTTATTAGTGTTATGTCCTGTGTTATTCTCCTTAGCTTGAAATTTGCTTGCCCAATTGCATCATCTTCATCTAATCTATTTAGCTACATTTAAGCCCTTGCAACCAAAACATGTATCTCATTTTAAGTGTGTTACCACAATTAATTAATTAAATGTGAATTCAAGCATTACATCAGGGACTGAACATGTCCTATTCAACCGTATTCAACCGGATTTAAACTCACTTGTTATTTATCTTTAGCTAATATTAACTAACCACTATTCTTTTATGGTAGGCCACATATTCATGATAAAATACAAATGCTAACTGTCCGCTAATCAGACCAGTTTTAACCAGTGAGGGATTACCGCTGTACTGTAACAGTTGCTATCATAGCGGTCTATCAGGTTGTACTGAAAGCATTCATGTGTAGTGGAGTAGAATATAGCTCAAGGTCGCAAAAGGAACTGTAAACAAACTGTAAATATAATTCTGTGTTTTTGCTCTACCTCCATTTGAAAAAAAAATGCCTATGGGTACCCAAGGCTTTGGAGGTTGTAATGAATGCAAGAGATCTGTGAAGGTGAAAAGTGATTCTGTGTGTAATGGAGGTGTGGAAGAATTGAGCACGTTGGATGTGATAAACAGTGGGGATTTCCTGTTCTATGATGAGTTTTGCCTCCATCAGTATGAGAACACTGTAAGTTTTCTAGCGCAAAAAACATGCAAACCAAAAGTAGGTTTTTGTGTATTGTGTCATGTTAAGTGTGTTTACATAGTATGTTTCCTGTTGAGTGTTTAGCTGTTTAACGTTATTATTCAATGTTTGTTGATCTATATTGTAACCTCAAAAATCAGACAGATATTGTTTCTCTGTTGTTAAAACATTTTTTTTTATTAATTAAATGTTGTTGTTTTTAATTTGTGTGTTTTTTACTCCATCATCCACTTTCAAACAATGTTGATTTAGAAATATTACCAAAACATAAACAAAAATCATTGTTGTTAAACAGCATCAACTAAATCATTTACTAAATACCATTTTTACAAGACTATTTTTTTTCGCTGCATGATATCAACAAATTGTAATTTTACGCCTACATGTTTCACCTTGCTTGATCTAGAGTTTCTGAGTTAAATGATAAAATAGTAATTTTTGGGTGGGTCTTGACATTTTTGGGTGGGTCTTGACATTTTTGGGTGGGTCTTGACATTTTTGGGTGGGTGTATCTGTTGGTTTCATCATCCTAAAGATAATTACATGTACACAGTTAAGTAGTTCACTGTAAGCAAGCATTTTGTTGACAGGCAGACAGATCTGTGTACTGATCATCATAGTGCGTAATTGCTAACTAATGTCAGATTTCAATCACTTTTTGATAATGGGAGTACGTCACAAAAACTGTATCAGATTCTTTTGAGCTGCGCTATTTGAAAAGGAGGCTTACTTTCCCACTGTGGGAGCTTTCTTGAGATCTCCCCCGAAGCAGTGTTTTTTTTTATAGCTGTTTTGGTGCCGATATTCGGCCCAATTCCACACAAAAAAAGGGATATATTTTTCCCCGATTTTGAAAAAAAAATCCCCTCCAGAAGTGAAAAAAAAAAAGAAAAAAAAAGAATACCTTTTTTTTTAAGCAGGGCCCTCAATCTGTCAAATCTGAGGCCGAAATTCGGCCTCATTCCCCCCCCCTGAAAAGTATACTTTTTTCCCCTTTTTGGGGGAAAAATTCCCCCTAAAAAAAAAATGGATAGATGTGTCTCATGATTATTATATCTCAATTCTATTTTAATTTAATCTTGTCAAACATACTAAATTATGAAAAAAACAATGAATGTAGTGCAAACATGTACAACATAATGTTATAATTAGAGAGCAAGTAAAAAATCCCCCCAAAAGAAAAACGCCGCGAAAATTCCCCCTGCTATGGGTAGCGACCCGCTTCCCCTAAAATGGATTGAGGGCCCTGTTTAGAAACAAGTTTCTAATGATAAGTTTACCTCTATTTTATTTTAATTTTTCAATTACACCTAACAAAGCATATAACTATAATTAATATGATTTTGTTCTACTAATTTTGACTACGGTAATTATAAGTAGTACTAATATTCAATTAGTTTTTCCGAAATCAGGCAAAAAAAATCCCAATCCTGAAATTGCATTTTTTTCACAAATGGCTAGGAAAAGGCCCGGAGTCAACTTATCCCTTCATCCACTGCCTGCGTGGAAAGACTGTTCAGCCTGATGAACAGTCTCTGCACACTATCCAGGAACAACTTCAAGGAGGGAACACTGGATAGCCTGCTGAGACTGTGCATGAAGGCTGAACTGTATGAAACTTATGTTGAAAAGATCATTGATATATTTAAGAAAAAGGACAGAGACATTCAGCTGTGAATATTACATTCATACATACATGTGTATTCATATAATAATTATCATAACTTATAAAAGGAAGAATTTTTATTAATTTTCCCCTTTTCCTAAAAAACAACGCTTTTTTCCCCTGTTGACAGGCCCCGCCACCATTCCTCTTTAGGTGAAAAAAAACACTGCGAAGACACCAAGTACTGGTTCCTAGTCCCAAGAAACAAAATCTTCTTTTAAGAGGGAGTGCTGTATCTGAAGAAGAAACAGACTAGAGAGCGTTTCAAATAAGCCGTAGGCTTTCTATGCAATCGAGCTACAACAAATAGGTTTAAACTAAAAGGAGGTTTAATGCTTGTGCGTAAAGTGTCAGTTTAGGCGGAAAGTGTTCTCCCTGATTAGCCTGTGCGGACTACACGGGCTAATCTGGGATGACACTTTACGCACATGCATAAAAACCCTCTTTTCTCAGAGCGCAGCCCATTTAGATTCTTTGTTGTCAAACTGTGGCATCCAATAAAGAAGAATTGAAATGATACAGAAGTTTCACATACAACTAAATGTGTCGTGTTCTGAGAAAACTGGGCAAAATGCATGTGCGTAAAGTGTCGTCCCAGATTAGCCTGTGCAGTCCGCACAGGCTTATCAGGGACGACACTACGCTTTTATGACATTTTTCGTTTAAATAAAGTCTCTTCTTTGAAAAAATCCAATTTAGGCGGAAAGTGTTCTCCCAGATTAGCCTGTGCGGACTACATGGGCTAATCTGGGATGACACTTTACGCACATGCATAAAACCCTCTTTTCTCAGAGCGCAGCCCATTTAGATAATTTGTTGTCGAACTGTGGCATCCAATAAAGAAGAATTGAAATGATACAGAAGTTTCACATACAACTAAATGTGTGGTGTTCTGAGAAAACTGGGCAAAATGCATGTGCGTAAAATGTCGTCCCAGATTAGCCTGTGCAGTCCGCACAGGCTAATCAGGGATGACACTACGCTTTTATGACATTTTTCGTTTAAATGAAGTCTCTTTGCAAAAATCCAATTAAGGCGGAAAGTGTTGTCCCGGATTAGCCTGTGGGAACTGCACAGGCTAATCTTGGACAACACTTTATGCACATGCATTATGCCCAGTTTTCTCAGAACACGACTTAAATGTTCGTTCCTGAGATACAAGTGGCATATTATGATACCTTTGAAGTTAAATGTCAAAGGTTAAATAGACTTGCTGACAGATTAATCCCACCTGGTCTTGAACCACTGATTTTTGGATTAAAAACAGATCGCCTTTACCACTTGGCCATTCAGCCTGTTACAATGTGCTATGCATTATATATTTTATATAAGCAATCCACATATTTTCACAAAATATAACGAAAACAAAAGAAACACTCCAAATTATTCAATTGTTTCTCGCTTGTAACACTGTATAATTTTATCAATATATGATGCTGATCACTCGGAAATGAGAAAACATTTTTTTTTGGTATGTGTCTATGTCATACATGTTATTTTGCTCCCTGATATACAGCACGCTCTGTTACTTGTGTCGTGTTCTGAGAAAACTGGGCATAATGCATGTGCGTAAAGTGTCGTCCCAGAATGGCCTGTGCAGTCCGCACAGGCTAATCCGGGACGACACTTTCCGCCTAAACTGGATTTTTGCTAAAAAGAGACATCATTCAAATGAAAAATGTCATAAAAGCGGAAATTGTCGTCCCTGATTAGCCTGTGCGGACTGCACAGGCTAATCTGGGATGACAATTTAAGCACAAGCATAATATGCCCAGTTTTCTCCGAACACAACACATTTGATGAATATGTCAAATAAAATTGGAAAATTGTCATTTCAACAATATGTGCACTGCAATTTAAGTCCCTTTGAGCTTCTTATGTGTTAGATTATCAATCATTTCAACAATTAAATACCATCTTATGTAACGGATAAAGCTTTAAAGCTATAAAGCTGTGCTTCACAAGGACTGCTTGAGGATGCATGTTAATGTATAATGGAAGTAATGAGTATGATAAGGATTTATACAATGTTTTGATTTGCCTTGATCACACTCCAGTTTTTAACCCTTTGAGTGCTGGAACCGGATTTTGAAGGCCTTTGCAAACAGTTTGGATCCAGATGAGACGCCACAGAACGTGGCGTCTCATCAGGATCCAAACTGTTTGCTATTCTGATAGTGGTCTTAGAAAAAAAATCAAAGAAAATGCTAATTTTAGAAATTCAGCAGACAACATTTTAGCAGACGACAAATTTCCCAGCATGCAAAGGGTTAAGACTCTCATAATTTTCAAATACATAACTTCTATAAAATCATACTGAACATTTTCATTTGTGAATGATGATTTTTTAATTCCTGTTTCAAATTTCAGTCTACAGTCACTAACTTAGTTCTCACTAACATGGGTTAGTGACTTGTATTCACCAACTTTCATAATTTTGATTTGCACTAGAAAACTTACTGGTGAAATGTTCATTAAAAAAAGATTTACATGTTTTATTTTAAAGCTTATTGCTAATAATATGTAAGAGCATTTTTTATATGCAGCTTTTATATGAAAATTGGATGGAGATAATTATTTTATACTATAACCTAAAAGTAAAGCGGCACTCCATTTTCTAATTTGCAGCCTTGGACTCATTGTTTAATAAAATTTGAAAAAATCACTTTTGCAAAATCATTAAACAATAATACCAAAATAATGCATGATGGCCTGTTTTAAATATCTAACAATAAGTGAGGTACTGAATTCTTCTATAGTACATGTAATGCCTTCTTTATTGTTCAATTTTAATGTGAATGAATGACCCTAATAGTAACATTTAAATGCTGCTCAGAGGTTTTTTGCAAGCAAGTTTAATTTCATATGGCCCTTGTCAATGTTTATAATTTTTCTCACTATTGAAGTGTTCACAGTTGAAGGTCAGCTTATTTTGAGTTGTTTTCAATCTGTTCCTTTTGTGTAAAAGTCATTGTGATAGCAGATTGACATATATGTGGACAGATTGGCCTTATTTGTGGACAGAGTTTTAAAAAGCCTTAAAGGTTGTTGATATTTTTAAAGCTGTTGATACACTGCTCTCCACTGCTATGATACAATGAATCATAAATCCAGCATGTGATGTGAGTGTTGTGTGCTGTTTGTTGTAGTGGTGTTGAAAATGTAGTTAAGAATTAAGGTCTACAAGAACTGAAATGAGGAAGCTATCATTCAACTAATGTACAATTTCCTGTTCCTACTGCATGCACTTGTACTTTCATGCCTCACATGCATCAATAGTGAGAATAATGATTAACATTGACAAGGGCCATATGAAAATAAACTTGCTTTCAAAAAGACTCTGAACAGCATTTAAATGTTACTATCAGGGGTCATTTGTTCACTTGCATGTTTATACATGAATTAATGTAAAGCGTAACATTTTCACAAATTTTGAGCCTTGAGCTTGAAAGAACATTAAAAGGTTGAATGAATTATCAATTTGAATTCCTTGCCATTTGTGCTTGATGTGTTGTTTGTCACGTACTGACTTAAACTTTCACATACATTTACAATATGTGGAGTTTATACCCCCGTCACACCGGACTGGCGTCCTTACGGCGACCTAAGACTGTGTATCTGGAAATTTCTGATTGTCGTACTAAGGACGCCAATGACTTTTTCAGTAAAAATGCTGTTTATCGCCTTCCCGTCACACCAGCGTCCTGGTTTTATGGCGTTCTGCGCGTCCTCATGGCGTCCTTAATACGTCCTTCCCGACCTTACCGCGTTCGTACTGCGTCCTTACGGCGCCCTCAAGACGCACTGGGGTCGCAGTAGGAACGCCATAGTCGTAGTAGGGTCGCAAAAGACGCGGTAAGGACGCAATGAAGTTGCAGTAAGGACGCCATAGTCGTTCTGAGGAAGCAATAGACGTACAAAGGATGTACTTAGGTTGCCGTACGGTCGCCTTGCAGTCAATGATCATTTTCTGTGGGTTTGAGCGGCGACCACACGACGTCCATGGCGACCCTACCACGTCCCTACTACGACTATTGCGTCTCTACGGCGTCCCTACAACATCCTTAACAGAACACCGTAAAAACGCCGGACTTCGGCGACAACTTTGAACATGTTCAAAGTGGTCGCCGTGGGCACATGTCCTGAGCAATTTTCGGCGTCCTCACTGCGTCCTCTTGCGTCCTAACTGCGTCCCTCCGGCACCTATGGCGTCCTCACTGCGACGTGGGTCGCCGTAAGGACGCAGTTAGGACTCCAGTCCGATGTGACGGGGGTATAAGGTGCAGGTGTCTGACATCATAGCTGTTTATAGAGTATCATTCATTTTTATGCGGTGACCATTGAGAATAGCATGTACTGGTAATAAAATGTGTGATGTAAATTGTTATTTTGGACACATAATCCCAAATGCAATTGTTAGTAATTTGAGAATTTATTATATTTTTGAAACTCAAAGTCTGATGAGAAAAATGTAAACAGGATGAGGTAGACAAATCATTTTTCAAGTTGGATTCCTATTCTTTAAACCCATTTATGCCTAGCGTCTAGAAAAAAAACCTTGGCAAACAGCGTAGACCCAGATGAGACGCCGCATGATGTTTGCTTAAAGGAATTTCTGTAAGAAATATTCTAAATATATAAAAATAAATATACTAGACATCCCTAATTTTGGAAATAAATTGATCCAATTTAGAAGGATGGGCGAGTCCACTAGGCATAAATTGGTTAAGCTCATCATCAGCATCAATCATGGAAGTTAGTTAGTTATCCTATTAAAAAAATATAACATAACAATATATAGATAATACATTAAGATATGAGCCTCACTCTATGAAAAGGGGGTTTAATGCATGTGCTTAAAGTGTCGTCCCAGGGTCCACACTTTCTGCTTTAATGATATTTTTCGTTTAAAGAAAGTCTCCTCTTTGAACAAATCTAGATAAGGTGAAACGTGTCATCTCTGATTAGCCTGTGCGGACTGCACAGGCTAATCTGGGATGACACTTAACTCACATGCATTAAACCCCTTTTTCACAGAGCAAGGCTCATATAGATAGTCAAAATGCCTAGGAGCAATTTTAAAAAAGAACATTTTATACAAGAACATTTTATACAAGTCTACAGTTCTGATTGACAACAGTCACTTAATAATCATACAAATTATGTGATGGTTGTAACACATCACTAGAAATATAGTTTTAATGGAGTTTAAAATAATAATGTTCACACATGATCATCTATTGCATTAATAAGTAAGAGAATTGCCCCAATGCTGTTTGTTTGAGTTTTGAAACAAGCAAATATCTGTGAAATATATCATAATTAAGCCATCATATAATTATGTTAATTAAAGGGTAACTGCAAAATATCTAACCATACGTATAGCAACAAACATGTACTGAACTCTCAATATTAAATGTTTCATTTAATATGGCAATAGTTTTGGAGAGTATTTACTAAGTTCAATGTCATTATTATAACCCAGATTAAATGAGTCACGTTCTGAGAAAATTCAGCATAATGCTTGTGCGTAAATTGTCATCTCAGATTAGCCTGTGCAAAAAACATCACCATGCCACTACTTATAAAGGTCGTCACGTTTCCAAATGGGTTGTTATTATATGTTTTGTACATTTGTGGATGAATAAAGCTTCGGAAGTAGCATTGGCTCATTTATTAATGCATCGACAAAAAGAGGTGGCTCCCGTGATTAATTGTCGTGTAGTTTATCCAAATAATGCAAATTTTGGAAGGTATTAATAAGTGTTGTTAGTGGATAATTTTAATCTTCTTAAATTATTTAATCCACTGTGCAAGTATGCTGTTTCTGATTGGTCACTTGAATGAATTTAAGTCTTTTCATACATGTAGAATGAGGGAAAATGGAAGTTGACTGAATTGTACCCTAATGTATCATGATTTAAACTTGTTTTATAAGTATTGATATGAATATTCATAAAAATAGTAGATATCAAGAAGCATTTCATCAGCCAATGTGAAAGATTGGAAGTTAATACAGGATATAAGATCACTGGATTTACAGGACCTCACCTGATTAAACCGGACCTCATTAACTCATCAACAGTAATGAAAAGGACTTTTGACTTTATTGTAAGTTTGCAGTTAATAATATTTTTGGGGGTATAGCATCTGAAAACAGAACAATGCTTCATATTTTCAATACTTTTTAGAGATTTTGATATTATAACATAATCTAACTCTTTCAGTGCTGGAACTGAATTTTGAAGGCCTTTGCAAACTGCAGTTTGGATCCAGATGAGACGCCACAGGATCCAAACTGTTTGCTATTCTGATAGTATTCTTTGAAAACAAATTGAAGAAAATGCTAATTTTAGAAATTCAGCAGACAAAATTTTAGCAGACAAATTTCCCAGCATGCAAAGGGCTAAACAATAATTGAATGTGCGTGTAAGCTCTGATTGGCCACTCACCAGCTGTCAATCAAAGGAGCTTATAAGTCGTGATAAGCCATTATCAGATATGAGCCTCGCTATGTGAAAAGGGGGTTTAATGCATGTGTGTAAAGTGGTGTCCGAGATTAGCCTGTGCAGTCTGAACAGGCTAATCAGGGACGACACTTTCTGCTTTTATTGTATTTTTCGTTTAAAGGAAGTCTTTCTTAAAGAAAATCCAGTTTAGGGGGAAATGGTCGTCACTGATTAGCCTGTGCGGACTGCACAGGCTAATCTGGGATGACACTTTACTTACATGCATTAAGCCCCCTTTTCACAGAGAGTGGCCCATATCAATTTATTACGCACCCTTTAGCAACGCCTTAAAGCCGCCATTTTGTCCAACAAGCACAAAGTGCAATTAAGTATTGAAGGTTATATTTCAGAGTTTGATGTTCCTGCAAGAAATGTCTTTGTTGAGTTAAATTCGTAAAATGTAATCAAAAGAACTATATTTAATGCAAACATGTAACTGACAGAAGTTCTGTAATTTAGAAATTTATTGAAAATCAGTATTTTCTTAAGCAACCATCTTATTACAATGAAAACGTGTATGCACTGTCTTGTTAACTCTTAACAATTCAACAATATTATATGTTCTATTCCTTAAAAAATGTAAAACACAGTATTTGATATGTGAAGTTGGAATAAGACATCAATTTGGGAAATAAATTGTGTGTTTTTTAACAGTGCAAAATATGCAGGTTTACATGTTGTATTTATTTAGTTTGACAAATTATAATTTAAATAGATAAATATATAATAGCATCATTAAAATAGATTTTACTACATAGCTGGTTCTTTAATTGATTTTATTAGAATCCTCATAAAATGAAACTGTGCCCATGCGGCCCATAAACACAGTTTAAAAATACAGTTTAAATGATAAAAATACAATCATTATTAAGTAATATTGTTCAACCAGAAGTGTTAACATGCAAATACTCCTACGGACAAGTGTCTGACAATCCCCTGCAATCTTAAAGATAGGCGGCTGACATAATAATATGCCCACCAGGCATAGAAAAACGGCCTCATAAATTTGTCACCATGAGTACTGACCATCCGATTGTTTTGGTAAATCAGAATAAACATGTCCATGATTGTCTCTAAACCGACCTGTTGTAAGATTGATGTTTTGAAAATAGTCCGAACATGTGACAATCATTCCAAAAAAACTAACTCAGCGTCAATAGAGCAGAGAAGAAAAAAATCTTTTGTCATTAAAAATATACTTTAAATACTCGTGTTATTTATGAAAAATTTGTTGAAGTAACAGATAACAGTGGTAATTATTATTCATGATCATAACTACACATTATCCAGGTAATACGTTTTAACACTTTAATATATTATGCAATGCTCTTTAAAACTGATGTAACATGTTGTGTTTGGTTACTTCCTTCTAAAGCCTCACAGTGATGTAAAACTTCATCTTTATCCAACACTCACCAACATAAACAAATGAGCCCGGTTCTGGCAAAACTGGGCTAAATGCCTGTGTGTAAAGTAATGCATATGCATGAGTTTTCCCAGATCAGACTGTGCAGTCCTGTGCAGGCTAATTTGGGACAATACTTTCTGCTTAGACTGAATTTTGTTTAGATGAGACTTCATTGAAACAAAAAGTTCTGTACAAGCTGAAAGTGCAGACTGCACAGGTTCATCTAGGACAACACTTTACGCGTATGCATTAAGCCTGCTTTTGCCAGAGCGCTGCTCAAATCCTTTATATTGTTCACAGCCTTTATATTGTTCACAGCCTTTATATTGTTCACAACCTTTATATTGTTCACAGCACTTATGTTTTCTTTGCAGTTCCACCGCAACATGGAGGGACAGGCCATCAAGGTGGGCGTATGTGCGATGGCCAAGAAGGCCAACTCAAAGCCCATGAAGGAGATACTGAGGCGCCTGTCCAGATTCGAGCACCTACAGGTACATGTAGCTTTGAATTTTCAGATTGTAGGTGGGCAACCTGCAAATCATGTCTACAAAAGAGCCTTGCTTTTGAAAACAGGGCAAAATGCTTTTATTGTACTTTATTTTTAAGAAGTCTTTTCTTCGCAAAAATCCAGTTTAGGTGGAAAGTGTTGTCCCTGATTGGCCTGTCAAAACTGCACAGGCTAGTCTAGGACAATTCTTAACACTCATGCATTAAGACTTGTTTACCCATAGCGAGGCTCACATTTTCCCTTGGTTAATTAAGGCAAGCAGGCCTTGTGAGCTTTTGTGATTATTTTGTCCTTGTTGTTAGTAGTTTATTATCCAAGTACGAGGGCATTTCTGGCTATTGATTCAGGTATGTAATACCAATAGCATTCAACAACTTAGTGCAGGCCCAATGTTGATCAATGAACTCTCATGTTATGAAATTGTTGTCATGGTTTGTTGCAGAAGCTTCTTTGTATTAGAATAGTTGCTGGCAGTATTTATTGTTTATGTAGCTTTCATCATGGATATAATTGCTGATAGATTGCATTATTATTGTTCAGCTTTTCACAAGGGTGAGTGTTTGTGTAACCCATGCCCCAAGGTACACCATTGAGCCACACGATATTCATAAGAAAGCTTAATTCTCTAACAGTTAAGTGTGACAAGTTACATTTAAGATATCTTGGCGTTTTTACCCAGTGAACATTAATTCTAAGTGATGTTTATAGTTTAATAACTGCTGCTTGTAGGAAAACAACCTGACAACTGCAATAAATGGGTTTTCACCGATTTAACTGTTTGCTTTTCCACCACGCCTTTATGCACTATGATGCAAGACCACAAAACAGACAGATAATGAATGATATAGCCATGCGATTATAAACTATGAGGTTTTATATACACATCAAATGAAGCTTTCTATCAATTTTATAATCATGATTTGATGTATTTGATTGTGAACACCAGGCGCTGTTGATTCTATGCAAAAATACTTAACGCTAAAAATAATTAATAGTTGAAAAGGTTACATGTACTTTATGGCTCATAGAAACAGTCATAGCAACACAAGTTAATGTATTCACATGCATTTGGAAGGTTGTTGCCCCAATGTAGAGAAGGCTAATTACCAGTAATGTTCACGGCTTAAAGGGACTGTAAACCACGAATCAATATAAACTAATAATTGTAAAAAAATATGGTATTTTAGAACTTTTCTTTTTTCGTCATTCGCGGTTTACAGTCCCTTAAAAGTACACATTGTGCATTGGCAATGATAACTGAGCATGAAAGGTATTGGTGTACCTGACAGTATGAATTAATTCTATTGTTAAAGCCCTTGATCCTATCAGCTCAGAGATGTTTTGCAAGTAGTAAAACAATTGGTTGAGTACACCAGGCCTTGCTTTATAATGCTGTGGGAACCAGTATTTGTTATTGTTATTGTGTGTATTTTGGCTGAATGTTAGTATATCATAAGATAACTTGATTGTGCCTGTTTCTAAATGTATCTGTTACTGATTATGGGGCTATTTATGTACAGGTATATCATAATTATCCTCACACGGTTGCATCACTTGATAGCCACAAGTGGCCCAATTTATTGCTCGATGTTCTTTTTCTCCTCTGAAGCTACTGTATAAAACAGCATTATTTATTAAATTCTCTAAAAATATCATGATCTGGACAATTTAGAGATCCAAAAAGAACAGGTGCATGCATACATAAAAATGTAAGATACAATAAATGCTCCTGAAGTTATCTGTCAGGCCTTGGTCAGTAAAAAACCATTATGTGCCAGAATATTATAATAATTAATATCAGCACTATCAGTCAAGGCTGGTGAAAAAAATTAGTCATGAAAGTCTGTCAGGCATCTTTGCTTCATGGCTGTTAACAATGGTTAACCCTTTGCATGCTGGGAAATTTGTCGTCTGCTGAAATGTCGTCTGCTGAATTAAAAAAATTAGCATTTTCTTCGATTTTTTTTTCAAAGAATACTATCAGAATAGCAAACAATTTGGATCCTGATGAGACGCCACGTTCTGTGGCGTCTCATCTGGATCCAAACTGTTTGCAAAGGCCTTTAAAATTCGGTTCCAGCGCTTAAAGGGTTAATGAAAGTCTGTCAGGCATATAGGTACAATGATCACAAAAATCTGTTGGTCATCTGACCTTCAAGGCTGTTAACAATGAAAATGAAAGTCTGTCAGGCATCTATGCTTCAAGGCAGTTACTAATGATCATATTTTCACAAAGTTTTACACCAGATTGGTTGCTTAAAATGGGATTACTGCCAGAGCGGTATCGGAGAAAAGAATTGTTAATTATAAAATTATTTAAAAACAATATTCACAACTTGATATATTTTTATAATGTTTGATACTGGCGATTCGCTTACATTTCCGCAAGCAAGATATCTATTATTTTGAATTCGCTAATTTTTCTACACACAGAAATATCCAATTATACCTTGTCTGGACGGTATCTATGCTGAGTTCAAATCTGGGTCATGTACATCTAAAAACTAGGTTGCCATGTCAAATCTTTAAAAAATCCTTGTTTCCACTCTAGTGGCCACATTAAGGGATCAATATTGATTCAACTTGGCCAGAATATTTTTATTCCCCCGGTAGGGTGGCATATAGCAGTTGAACTGTCAGTCCGTCTGTCCGTCCGTCAGTCTGTGTATCCGTCCGAAAACTTTAACGTTGGTCATAACTTTTGCAATAGTGAAGATAGCAACTTGATATTTGGCATGCATGTGTATCTCATGAGCTGCACATTTTGAGTGGTGAAAGGTCAAGGTCATCCTTCAAGGTCAAAGGTAAAAAAAAAAAGTTAGATGCATGTGTATCTCATGGAGCTGCACATTTTGAGTGGTGAAAGGTCAAGGTCTTCCTTCAAGGTCAAAGATTATTTTTTTTCTTATTTTTTCAAAGCGGCGCAGTAGAGGGCATTGTGTTTCTGGGTCATGTGCATCCAAAAAATAGTTCACATGGAAATTCTTATAAAATAATGTTACCTTTCAAGCGGCCACATTTATGAATCAAGCTTGATGAAAATTGGTCAGAATGTTTATCTTCACAATATCTGGGTCATGCATTTCGAAAAACTAGGTCACAAGGCAAGATCAAATCTGAGAGAAGCCTTGTTATCACTATAGATAAGGCACATGTATGTCTCAACATTGATTTATCTTGCTCAGGATGTTTACATTCATCATATATAGGCCAAGTTTGAATCTGGGTTGTGTGTGTCCAAAAACCAGGTCACCATGTCAAATCTTAGAAAACCCTTATGACCACTCTAGAAGCCTCATTTATGACTCAATCTGGATGAATTTGGGTCAGAATGTTAATCGTTACAATTGCAAGACCATGTTTGAATTCGGGTTAAACCTTTGAGCGCTGAAACCGGATTTTGAAGGCCTTTGCAAACAGTTTGGATCCAGATGAGACGCCACAGAACGTGGCGTCTCATCAGGATCCAAACTTTTAATGATAACTTTTAAGTCCACTATTCTGATAGTGGTCTTAAAAAAAAATCGAAGAAAATGCTAATTTTAGAAATTCAGCAGACAACATTTTAGCAGACGACAAATTTCCCAGCATGCAAAGGGTTAAGTGGGGTCAAAAACAATGTACTCAGGTCAAGTGTTACACAATTGGTTTACCTTACACTCAGGTGAGCGCTTCAGGACAATCATGGTACTATTGTTTTCAATATGCAGTCATAATTGAATGTTTATTTGTGTTGCACTGAACCCCTTATATGCCTCAGATCAGTCGTTTCTCCCCCTTGAAGCCGTCTACAGACCAATTTTTCTGTTGTACTAATATATGAATTTTAATTTCAGCTTGAAGTGTTCGACGAGGAGACGATAGTTAAGAAGCCGGTGACTGAGTGGCCGGTGGTGGACGCGTTCATAGCCTTCTTCTCGACTGGTTTCCCTCTGGAGAAAGCCATAGAGTACAAGAACCTGTACCATCCTTATGTGGTCAATGACCTGGAGGCTCAGTATACACTCAAGGATAGGTAAATAAATCATAAGTATATTCGTATTGCCAATTGGCATTAAAATATATGAGCCTCGTTCTGTGAAAAGGGGGTTTAATGCATGTGCGTAAAGTGTAGTCCCAGATTAGCCTGTGCAGTCCGCTTTTATTGTATTTTTCGTTTAAAGGGAGACTCATCTTGACGAAAATCCAGTTTAAGCGGAGAGTGTTGTCCCTGATTAGCCTTTGTGGACTGCTCAGGCTAATCTGGGATGACACTTTACGCACATGCATTTAACCCCCCTTTTCACAGAGCGCGGCTCTAATATATTGTTTCAACTCCTGGTTTCAGAAATAAACAATTGGAATATTGATTGATGCTGTGTTTATATGACTTTGCTAACCTTGACTTTAATTAACGACTAGCAGATGGTCACAAGATTCCTTTCCAGATAATGTTTCATTATTTCTATATACATATTGCTGGCAGGTTTACAGTTAAGAGCAAATCAATAAGTAAACAGTGCTAGTTGATAGTTAGGGCAAATACAAATATCAGCTTGTGGTTTTGGCACACACAAAAGTTAGACGATCTTACATAAATATTACTGCAACAGCATAGATGTTTGGTAAGAAATACATGATAAAAGAATACTGCTGAATAGATTTTGAAAATGTGTTGGTTTAATGAACAGGTTTTACTTAGTATGTATTGAGGGCAATGGCCATAAATGTTGGAAAACTGGGCTTAATGCATATGCATTAACCCTTTGAGTGCTGGAACCGGATTTTGAAGGCCTTTGCAAATAGTTTGGATCCAGATGAGACGCCACAGAACGTGGCGTCTCATCAGGATCCAAACTGTTTGCTATTCTGATAGTATTCTTTCAATAAAAATCGAAGAAAATGCTAATTTTAGTAATTCAGCAGACGACATTTTAGCAGACGACAAATTTCCCAGCATGCAAAGGGTTAAGTGTCCTCCAAGATTAGCCTGTGCAGTCCACACTTTCCGCTTTTATGGATTTTTTTCTAAATGAAAATCAAGAGTTTATTCAATCTTATTCTGAGCTCAACATTTAAATGTCTGCCATTGTCACATGATTGTGTTTTCCAGGCCGCCTACCGGTTATCAATTACATTACGAAATAAACANAAATAAAATTTGATGCACACACTGGAAATACCAAATAACTGAAAATGCAATGTGAACAAGAGATGTGTTTGTGTTTGGAATATTATGTGTCCAGGGCCATTGAATTACTGAAAGAACTTAAAGATAAAATTCAACATTGTAATAAAATCATTTGAATTGCTGACACTTCATCGACATGTTGCCGAACAGTTAATGAGTATGAAATGATTGGTTATGCTTATGATTATGTTGATGACAAAAACATTCATAAAGCAGAGGAAAAAGTGATACAATGTAGCAAAAATTGGGAAACATAGGTGAACACAGTGCCAAAGAAGTTAAAATGGAACCAATGGCTGATCAGTTTAGCCGGTAATTTATTAAAGACTTACATTTCCAAATATAACATAAACCATGTGTCTTCATTCAGCTTGCCCGTTTCAACTTCCTGTGCACACAATATTCTTCCTTTGTAAAAACAGCAATGGTTCTAGACCTGTTCTATATGTGTTCTTATTCCCCATTAGAACTTTTGTAGAACTTACTGGTTCTTAAAGAGTTCTAAATGTGTTCTAGAACTACAGTTTAGAACATTTTTAGAAATTTCTTGAACTTATTTTGTTCTAGAAATGTTCTAAAAATGTTCTTGTATATTATTGGAACAGTTTCAGAACTAAGCCTTGTTCCACAAATGTCTGGAATTATTATAGAAAACACTTCTGGAACAATTCCAGAACATAAGTTCTAGAACGCGAATATGGAACATTCTAGAACTGTTCTTGATGTTCTAGAACAGTTCCAGAACAGTTCCAATTTCTAGAACAAATTTTCGCAGGGGATCTTCTATATATTGGCACCATACTTCAGATGGGAAATCGCAATTATGGTGAAGGAATAATTTTATGTTTCTGTACTATCCTTAGACTCAAGGCCATTATATTTTCTAACATCAAGGTTTGGGGCTGTCTGCTGGCTATTTATTACACAGGCATCTGCTTGTAATCACCAAGGTCTGAAATAAACAATGTGCAAGCCATATGAGAAAGTCTTCAGTTAGAGAGGCACTCTTGTAATTAAGTCTAATCATCTGACTAAAAGCAGTGATGCCATATGGCCTAGACAATGCAGTATTATAAGTAACTGTAAATCATCCTTTAATTGCATTAGATGTTTTCTACACAAAGTGTATTTACTGTTTTTAGCACAAATATGTTTTTCTTTTCTTATGATAACCTTTAAATGTACATACCAGGTAATTGAAATTGATATTGTGATGATACTTATGTTTCCTGTTTCAAATAATATATAATATGTATTCTACAAATGTAATTGAAACTTCCCACATCTTCAGGGTTATTATGTAAGATTATTTGCCAATACCAATCAATGTGACCAGCATTTTTTCAGAATTATGCACCTTTTTGCACTCGTAAAATTCAGACATTTTTGTGTGTCTTGGAGACAATACTGGTTAAAGCCTGTGTGCAAGTAAATATGTCTGTATGTACTTCAGTATTTAGAATATTTAACTTAAACTTTACACATGATTTATGGGTCATTATGTAAGGTCAGTATTGAATCCCAAGTACTAATAACAAAATAATGACAAAAGCGGTTTGGAAGGGCACTGTCCGGACACTGCACTTCTTATCTTTTAAATGCCAAACTTTAGATGAAAATGTTGCTTATAATAGTTTGAGTTGTTTAATATATACGGACATGTTTTGATGGTGTAGTCTAATTGCTGACCTGAGGTGTACAATATCCTGGGCAGGTAATAACATTACACCATTGGAATATCTTATCTAAGCTTTGCTCAGTGAAAAGGGGGCTTAATGCATGTGCGTAAAGTGTTGTCCCAGATTAGTCTGTGCAGTCCGCACAGGCTCATCAGGGACGACACTTTCTGCCTTAACTGGATTTTTTCTAAAAAGAGACTTTCTTTAAACAAAAAATCATCAAAGCGGAAAGTGTTGTCCCTGATAAGCCTGCGTGGACTGCACAGGCTAATCTGAGACGACACTTTATGCACATTTATGTAACCCCCTTTTCACTGAGCAAAGCTCATCTTAAGTCACTTTAGTGCTATTTTCAATGTTCTCGTTGCAGACGTGAGGTGTACAAGATCCTGGTGCGGGAGGGAATCGCACATCCCCGCTATGCTGTCATGAATAGGGAGGAGGAGGAGAAAGGTGCGCTCTCTGTTTGGGGGCTCGTATTCACTAAACTTTGAACAAATATCTTAGCCTTAACATCTTTAAAGTAGCATGTTGATCTCTTAATACCATATGTAACATCCAAAAATAAGATACGGTTTAGAAAAGTATTTATCAAATGATTGTCATTACTTATTGTAAAGGTTTTGATTTTATATACACTAATTTACCAAAAATATTTGTTAATAGTTAAAAAAAAATATTTTATGAGGAACTTACACAAAATTTTCATTCCAAATGTTCAATTAGAAATCCACCTAGTTTGAATTACAAAAGGTTCAAATATCAAAGCATGAGTTATAAGTTTTTCAACAAAAGAAAACTTATTTCAAATTGAGGCAATCTCAGATTTAATAAATTAATGAATTGAATGAATTAACTTTGTTTTTCCCTGATGGAGCTTTGTGGACCCTGTTGCATTAATTTAAACTCCAAGTCCACTTACAATCTATAACATTTTAATATGCAGATATCCTTTCTTAAGAACATCTAATTCACCTAAGTACTTAACAGCCTCATGAAAATCGGACAAACAATACAGATCTGGTGATTATTTATAGTATGTTTTCTATACTCGGGGGGACTCATTACACCATGTTTTATACCAAGGGTACGGTACAGTAAACATTCCAAGAGCTTTTAAACATAATCCTATTTAGGTGTAATTTTTGCAATTGGAAAAATGTTGAGTGAAATAAGCCTCATCATCTACATGTATCATGAGAACTGATTCCATATAAGCATGAATTGAATTGAGCTTCATTCTGGGAAAACAGAGTTTAATTGTGTGTAAAGTGTTGTCCCAGATTAGCCTTTGCAGTCTGCACAGGCTTATCTGAAACAACACTTTCCGCCTGAACAGGATTTTCACTAAGAAGAGACTTCCTTTTGATGAAAAAAAGTGGAAATTGTAGTCCCCGATTAGCCTGGAAGATGACTCTTCACGCACATGCATTAAACCCCATTTTCCCAGAGCTCAATTCTTTTTGGTGAAAAGGAACTTCTTCACGTCTTGATAGATGAAGTACTGTTCTTCTGCACAATACACCAAAGTCAAAGACTGGTCATACATGGTGTAATAATTGTTTATATGCTAAAATGTGAACGAGAAAGGCGGTGAATAATTAGTATAATTATTCCCCCCTTGGGGTGTATCGCAGTCGATCCGTCTGTTGGTCTGTAGATCTTTTTTTTCCGGCTGATATCTAGAGAATGCTTTTACTTACAACCATGCTACTTGGGAGGAAAGGAAGATGCCTATCAATTTGAGCTCATCAGGTCAAAGGTCAAGGTCACATGGTCTTGTAACAGGAAATTTGTTTTTGGATTCTTTTTTTAAACACTGACTTGCAATCATGCTAATTGGTGAAGTGATTACTTGGGTGGAAAGTAAGACTCTTATGTAATTTGAGGTCATCAGGTCAGATGTCAAAGGTCAAGGTCACAGGGCTTTTATCATGAAATAGGTTTCCTCACAATATTTATAGCATTCTTGGGATCATATAAATTAGTATTCTTGTAAGTCTTGACGATGGATTACCAGTATTATTTTTTAATCAAGAGATTTAAGGTTGAGATCATAGGGAAGACTTTGCTGCGAGTAGGGGGCATACATGTTTATTAACATCTCTTTCTAGTATTTAAACTGTTTGTGAAAATGATAACATTTCCTTACTCTAATCTGGCACATGTGGGTCTCCTGTTTCATAATCATGGTTATAGAAAAACAAACTGCATACATTAAATTAAATTTATTTTACAAGCATCAATTTCTTCATTATGAATTTTGTGTGTGTTATTCTATAAGTCGAAATTTAAGATGTTTGGTTAATGTTATTTGGTGTTTTTAGTTATATTAACACATGATTAAGCAACTAAAATGTGTATATTCAATACGCTTTGATTATCTCTAAATGCTTCGAAGACATTAATTCTGTCTAGAAATTTAAATTAATGCTTATAATAAGATAGCCATGTCATTGGTTTCTAAATAATTTTTTACCATTTATATTTTTATATGCATTAAAACACCACCTTAGAGATATAGCAAGTTATGTGTTCTTGAACACAAAGTTGATGCAAGCTCATTATTCAACCACAGGGACTTTTGAGGAGAACGAAGATGCGATAGAGGTGAACGGCATGAGCTTTCAGCGCCCGTTCGTGGAGAAGCCGGTGAATGCGGAGGACCACAACATCAACATCTACTTTCCAGTGTCCGCGGGGGGCGGCTGCCAGCGCCTCTTCCGGAAGGTCAGACATTGGAGTCCTGTGTCTAAGACTTTTGTACGCAGTTGCTTGGCTTGTGCTCACCAGAATTGCAGGCTCTGCAAGCAAAATTAAATTGGCTTTTTTGGTGTGGTTTTCAAGATTAACGTTTGTTAACTCTGCGCTCTCCTGTGGTGGTGTCCCGTGTTTATTGTTTTGTTTTTAACTGAGTATGCTTAAATCTACCGAAAAAAGCTTTTATTTGATTTTTTTTCATTGGGTTTTGGATTTTAGTATTACAGATGATATTATTTAAGAGCATGATAATGCAATTGCATTTTATAAAGTGATTTTGATTTTAAATGCAATTGATTAAAAAAAAACAGCACTAATTTTTACTGTTCCATACCTTGTTAAGTTGTTATGTGAGTAATTCAATTCAAAGTGTCAAACAAGTGAAGTAGTTTCTGTGTATGATTCAGCATGAACAGTGTCATATGTGTCGTGTTCTGAGAAAACTGGGCGTAATGCTTGTGCGTAAAGTGTCATCCCAGATTAGCCTGTGCAGGCCCCACAGGCTAATCAGGGACGACACTTTCCGCCTAAACTGGATTTTCGCTAAGAAGAGACATCATTTAAACGAAAAATTCCATAAAAGCGGAAATTGTCGTCCCTGATTAGCCTGTGCGGACTGCACAGGCTAATCTGGGATGACAATTTACGCACAGCATTATGCCCAGTTTTCTCAGAACGCCACACATATAAGAGACTTCTTTTAAACGAAAAATTTCATAAAAACGGAAATCCTTGTCCCTGATTAGCCAGTGCGCACTGCCCAAGTTAATCTGGGACGACACTTTACATACCAACCCAATTTTCCCAGAATGAGGCTTATTTAATCATGTCAATGTTCTGCCATCTAAAGCATGTTAGCATTAATGTTGGATTGAGTGTGAAAATGTTGCGTCAGTGCAACATTTTCTTTCTCAGAAACCATATTTGGAACTCATGCTCTCATATGTTACGCATTCATTTGAATTTGGTAGCCAAAATGGCCTTGCTGACAACAAAAAAGTACATAAAATTGAGAAAACATGAATCACTTGACAAAGTTCTGTACCTGAAGGTTTGCCAAGCTTAAAGGAAATCCTGTATCGTGTTTCAATAATATTTTTTTATCACAGGATGTTCTTTTATAATTTAATTCATTTTCTTTTGTGTGTTTTATCCTTTTTTTTATTTCATAGCTCACTCAGACTAGTTTATCTGCCTAATAAATAACAAAATTAAGTTGAAATGCAATTTGAAGTAAAGAAACGTTAATATTATTAGCAATATAATAATACATTTAAAAAATCATTGAATTTATTTGATTTAATTCGAGAATAATTTTGCTTGGAGCATGCTTTCTAGGAGCACAAGTGAAGTTGTAGCATGTATTGATGTACACCATATTATACATGTACGGCATGCAGTGTTTACTATTCATACTGTATGCTCGTATACTTTCCATGTTCTAATTGACCAGTTGTTAAAACCTTCTGCAGGAATGTGCTTCTGTCTGTCTAAGGTTGTATGTCCAAAGATTGGGAGGATTTTAATAGGATAATGGCACCATGTGTTATTATGAATAACTGAAATATAAACCACNCTGATTAGCCAGTGCGCACTGCCCAAGTTAATCTGGGACGACACTTTACATACCAACCCAATTTTCCCAGAATGAGGCTTATTTAATCATGTCAATGTTCTGCCATCTAAAGCATGTTAGCATTAATGTTGGATTGAGTGTGAAAATGTTGCGTCAGTGCAACATTTTCTTTCTCAGAAACCATATTTGGAACTCATGCTCTCATATGTTACGCATTCATTTGAATTTGGTAGCCAAAATGGCCTTGCTGACAACAAAAAAGTACATAAAATTGAGAAAACATGAATCACTTGACAAAGTTCTGTACCTGAAGGTTTGCCAAGCTTAAAGGAAATCCTGTATCGTGTTTCAATAATATTTTTTTATCACAGGATGTTCTTTTATAATTTAATTCATTTTCTTTTGTGTGTTTTATCCTTTTTTTTTATTTCATAGCTCACTCAGACTAGTTTATCTGCCTAATAAATAACACAATTAAGTTGAAATGCAATTTGAAGTAAAGAAACGTTAAATTTTTTAGCAATATAATAATACATTTAAAAAATCATTGAATTAATTTGATTTAATTCGAGAATAATTTTGCTTGGAGCATGCTTTCTAGGAGCACAAGTGAAGTTGTAGCATGTATTGATGTACACCATATTATACATGTACGGCATGCAGTGTTTACTATTCATACTGTATGCTCGTATACTTTCCATGTTCTAATTGACCAGTTGTTAAAACCTTCTGCAGGACTGTGCTTCTGTCTGTCTAAGGTTGTATGTCCAAAGATTGGGAGGATTTTAATAGGATAATGGCACCATGTGTTATTATGAATAACTGAAATATAAACCACTAACTCAACTTGGTTTATGTCTTATTAAATAACATTAAAGCCGGCCGAGTTGATGTTGGTTTATTTTCCCATTTTTGTTATGTGTCGCAAAAAAGTGATTCTGAGTCAAAATGTGATGGTATTTATGTCAGATGTGCAAAAAAATTGGTCAAAATCGGTCAAGAAATGCCCAAATTCAGTACAAAGATAGGGCTTTTCAATTTCTGTCCATGGACAGAAATGATCTAAATTTAAACACGCGCGGGTCACATGTAAAACCACATGACCAGTGCATCATCGTTTACAATGCCATTTGCCATGGATAAACCGTGTTATTTAGTAGCTCTTCTTTGTTTTGAAAAGCGCGGAAGTGGAAATCACGTGAAATTGGCGCTCACGTGACCCAAAGCGTGCATATGTCACAGGTTAATAATAGTCTTGAGGATTCGGTTATGTACATGATAAGGTTTTGTATTTTTGATGCTTTTGGCATTTTTTGGCACATTTTTTTGCGAAAATCAGTATGGAAGAGTTAAGTTTTAGAATGTATCTGACGAATACTGATCAATTCTGGTCAGTTGAGAAAACCAAATTGTTGTGAGAAATATCAACTCGGCCGGCTTTAAAGGTGTGTATAGTTGTATATGACCAGCGTCATGCCAAATTGGGTCCTATGCCATATGCTGCCAGCGTACCTACCCTTTAGACCTGCCTGCGCAGTGGTGCAGTCTGGTAAGGAGCTACGCTGTCTGCCATAAAGTCATGCAAGGTTTGTGGTTTCATTCGTGGGAAGGGTAGCTCCTGACCAGACTGCACTAAGGCTGTTCTATTGCTACGCTTAAGACCCCTTTTCGCATGACACTGTTCATATAATATTCCTGTAAGTAGGAAATACTGATGGCATACTTAAGCATGTCAAAAATCTAACTAACATGCAGATTGATATGTTGGGTAATTTTTTCCCAATAAAATATGTAATTTAAGACCATGATTGAAACATGCCATTATTAAATTTTTTATTTCTTTCATATATAAGACTCACAGAAGTAAATCTTTTGGTAGTTGTTGCATATGTTAAAGATGTTACGTATTTTAAAGTCATATTAAAAAACTTCCGTGCACTTTTTCTTTGCATTTGATGGTCAGCAGGTAAGAAAATAAAAATATTTCCGCAAGAAGTTGCTTAACTGTTTTTGAGTTAAATTATAGTTTTAGTTGATTTTGTGTGAACTAGTTTCTGAAGTTATATATAATCTAACAAAACATTTCTTATGTTCATTTTTTAAATTAAAATTAAATTAAAGAAAAAGCTTGTGAACATTCTAGAGAGCACATTTATTTTCCAATCAACATGAAAACTTGGTCAGAACATTTTGTCCAAATGATATTTCTGGACAAATTGTTGCCATTTAGGATTAAAAACTATGTCACTAGTTCATATAAAAGAAAACGTTTGTGACCACTCTGGAAGTCATAGTTCATGAAACGTGCTGAGGACATTTTTCTAATGATTTCTCGCCAGTGTGAGGTATGATTCTGGTCTTTAAAAAACATGGCCACCATAAGGCGGGCAGTTTTCCTGATGTGAATATAATGAAATCATTTGACCATTTAAGAACCACTCATAACAAAATAGCTCAGAACATGAAAAATTTGTGTAGATATAATATCTTGGCTGAAAATGAGTGTGGCTAGTTATAAGATATGGCTGACAGGTGTTGGGGCTGATTTCCCTGTAAATCTATCGTGAAACCTTGTAAACATTACCTATTTAGAACAGTTAAGTTTCTTGGGGTCTCAGGTTAGCGTGTAAGGGCCTTTGGCTCTCTTGTTTTTAACAAGCAAAGATTTAATAATCGTAATGCTTGGCATCTTTTGTAATTGACTAAACGTTTCTGATATAAATTACACTTGCTTTTAGATTCTGTATGATTTATCTACATATAGCTGTAATAAATTTGTGTAATACGATGTGTGTACATAAAAATGTTTTTCCAGACTGAATGAAATTGTGAATATGTATCAGATAACAAATAATAATAATTTGTAATGTATGGAGGTGAATAAAAGCTGTAAATTCGAAAAAAATAAATAAAAATAAATAAAAAATAATAATAATCCAACACTCTGCATTTCATATCGTAAAGATCGGATCGAGAAGCAGCGTATACAGCCAAGTTAGCCAAGTGCGCAAGACGGGGTCGTACATCTATGAGGACTTCATGCCCACTGACGGGACGGATGTGAAGGTGTACACGGTGGGCCCAGACTATGCCCACGCCGAGGCGCGTAAATCTCCCGCTCTCGACGGGAAGGTGGAGCGCGACAAGGACGGGAAAGAAGTGCGCTATCCTGTCATTCTGTCGGCCGCTGAGAAGATGATCGCCAGGAAAGTTTGCTTGGCTTTCAAGGTATAATGATATATTTTCGAGTAGATATTTTATCTTTGCTGGGCTCTTAATAAGTATTTTAACATCCAAAATAAGGATGCTTTTCATAGCACTGTCATTTTAAGGGAGAATACTGATCGTTAAACTCACTGAAAATGGGCTTTGTCTTGAAATTCATATAATAATGATATTTCAGGTTTTATCAAGAAAAATTCAAAGAATTTAAAAAAATTGTCATGAAAATTTTGAAAAGTTTTCTTGGATAATTTATGTCAGTGCAAAATAATGATTAAATCTGTGAATATTATAAGCAAAAACAAAAATCATAATCCTTCATTTAGACACACATGTATGTCAGCACTTCAAGAAACTCTATTTTAAAATACATTGTGAATAAATCACTCTAGGGTATGAAAAACAAACATGATATTTTACTTCAACTGGTTCCAATTTTGTGGCTTGCAGATGGTGGCAAAGTAAAAAAGTAATTTAACTGTGTTATTTTGAGTTAAGTAAATGTAGAAAGTATCATGGACAATGGAGATATATCATGGAATAAATCATGGAATAATCACGGAATTTTAGTTTCAGTTGTTCGTAGCACCCATGATTACCTTGCTGCTAAATTCTCCCCAAAAGTGCATATACATATCATTTTTTGTTCTTTTGTGTTATCTTAAACATGTGATTAATATAAATTCATTTTCTGACCAATGTTGAAAGTATTATAAATTCTGTTTGAATCTTAACCTTATAAAACAAAGCAGTTTGAAAATACCATCCCCTGACGGCAACAGCCAAACAACACAAGCATCTTTGATTGTGTTAATTGTAAATTCTTGAAAAAATGTGGCTTTACATTTCATTCAGTGTGCTTTTTGTGTAGCTTTTTTTCTCACCATGATAATTTAATTAAAAAGATCCCTTATTCTTTTTCAGCAAAACGTGTGCGGTTTTGATCTTTTACGCACTTCGGGAAAGTCCTATGTCTGTGATGTGAATGGCTTTAGCTTTGTGAAGAACTCAACCAAGTACTATGATGATTGTGCAAATGTGCTAGGGTAAGATTTGTGCAATAATGAGTCCTTATATACACATGCAACTGACTTAAGTATCTTAACCCTTTGAATGCTGGGAAATTTGTCATCTTCTAAAATGTCGTCTGCTAAATTTCTAAAATTAGCATTTTCTTCAATTTTTTTCTAAGACCACTATCAGAATAGCCAACAGTTTGGATCCTGATGAGACGCCACGTTCTGTGGCGTCTCATCTGGATCCAAACTGTTTGCAAAGGCCTTCAAAATCCGGTTCCAGCACTCAAAGGGTTAACCCTTTCCCGGTCAGATACGACTTTGACCGGTTTGTAGTCATTAAGAAAATCAAATTAAGCTAAAGAACATTCTAACTAGATTCAAGTTTTAAAGCCTTCATTTCCAACCCTATAAGATACGGATGAGCAGAAAACAGCATAACACCTGAACAGACTGCTAGTTACTTGCAGGCTTTTCTGGTTTAAGGCTAGTATTCCATCTATCCGTATCCTCATCCGTATCCGTAAAATAATAATACGGACGCGATATTCCATTTATCCGCATACGTCGAACATATCTTTCTTTTTTGGAAAAACTTCTGAACTGAAAACATGTCTGCAGAAGGAGAGTTTAACCATTTTTTGTTAATTGGTGTTAATTTTTCACTAATCCTGATTTGAAAACGATTAAACTTCCCGTATTTTGAACAAACTAACATTTACATTGGCAAAATCGAAATCACATTATTCGTTTCACAAACAGATTATTTAAATTATTTGATGTGAAAATAGAGTCCTGATATGCAGTACTGCGTTGGTTGTATAATTCAGGATGATTGTTCACGAATAAAATTAGTTTTTCAGTCGATTGTTGAGGTGACAGCTTTTCCTCATCGTGCTAAATGCCGTCTGTATCTTGTCCGCATCCGCATAAGAACGCTCACTTAAGTGTTCTTTTGCAGACGCCTATTGCGCGTGCGGATATGCGGTTGCGGATGCGGACAAATGGAATAAGCGCAGTGCATTTCAACTTGTTCTATTTTTTTGCGGATATGCGGATGCGGATGCGGATACGGACAGATGGAATACTAGCCTAATGCTGGTGGAATATAGCCATTTTCACTATGCTTTTGAGTGGGAAACAGTTAAAGGTGTATCCCATTTCAGCATGTTATATTAAAGAGTCTTTCTTTTTGAGGTTTGCGTTTTTGACTACTCATAACAATTATTGAACAAGTATGTTTTGATAATGTGCGACACTTGATGTTAAGTGGCATCATGAGTTCACTGACAGTTTGATTGACAGTTACAGCTGTTATCATAATGACATACTTGATCTTAACCCTTTGCATGCTGGGAAATTTGTCGTCTGCTAAAATGTCGTCTGCTGAATTTCTAAAATTAGCATTTTCTTCGATTTTTATTGAAAGAATACTATCAGAATAGCAAACAGTTTGGATCCTGATGAGACGCCACGTTCTGTGGCGTCTCATCTGGATCCAAACTGTTTGCAAAGGCCTTCAAAATCCGGTTCCAGCGCTCAAAGGGTTAAACCTTACACATTATAGCACAGATGTTTCCTTTGAAGGTTAATTGTTTAATATTTACCTGCTCCTGCAGGTCCATATTGGCCTCACTCTGTGAAAAGGGGGTTTATTGCATGTGCGTTAAAAGTGTTGTCCCAGATACGCCATGCGCACAGGCTAATCAGGGACGGCACTTTACGCACATGCATTAAACCCCCTGTTCACCGAGCGCGGCTCATATGTTTGAAAGCATGTATTACGGTAATTGTTGGATCCAATGCTTTAATATTTAACCCTTTGAGCGCTGGAACCGGATTTTGAAGGCCTTTGCAAAGAGTTTGGATCCAGATGAGACGCCAAAGAAAATGCTAATTTTAGTAATTTAGCAGACAACATTTTAGCAGACGACAAATTTCCCTGCATGCAAAGGGTTAAGATTGTCTCCTGCACTCCAAACAGCTGTTGCCCATCATTTATGAACAAAACACGTGCTACACAACTACTGTTACGTCAATAAAGTGAATCAGAAAAGCTTAATATAAACTTTGAGCACTTCATCCTGTTATTTACGACTGCATCAGACGTAAAGCATTGAGATGATCCCTAATGATTTTCAAATCAAGAGATCTAAGGTGAAGGTCACAAGGACAACATTCTTGCAAGTCAGGGGGCATACATGTTTTATAAACATCTCTGGTTCATATTCAATATATCAAATATTTGCACAATTGATATTTGGAAAAAAAACACAAACAAATTAAAAACAGTGTGCAAGCAGACGATAAGTCACATATTAGTTTGATGAATTTGAATAAAAAGCAGTATATTTATTCAAGCTAGTTATTTATATGGTTAACCTGTTAAAACGTTATTATCCACATGTAGTAATTTATCTATACTTTATAACTATCTGATATGAATCATGCGGCTCATTTTACTAAAACATAAATGATCAATTGGAATAATATTTATACATTTATGTGTTTTACAGGACAATGATAGTGCGAGCCCTTGCCCCCCAGCTACACATACAGAACGTGGCCCTTGTTTTAGGGGCCGCACCAGAAGACATCCCCGTTGTGCCAACCACTTCAGGCTCAATGTAAGGGAGATAACCTAAAGAGTTTTTCTTTTTTTGCCTTTGCAACCTATATTTTTTGTATATTCTTATTTTTTATTTTCCATGAATTAAAAATATTCTAGATCAGAATCCAATTTTCCCTGATATTGACTGACCTACACAGTTTGATAATAAGAATAAATGTAAAACTAATTAACTAATTGAATATTTGTTCATCAGTCAATGAAATGAAAGAGACTATAAATTTGTTGTTTGTAGCTCCTCTTGTTGATTGAATACCGATTTTAAAATTAAGTTCAGAAGTAATTAGAGAAAAGTATATTCTCCATGATTAACCCTTTGAGCGCTGGAACCGGATTTTGAAGGCCTTTGCAAACAGTTTGGATCCAGATGAGACGCCACAGAACGTGGCGTCTCATCAGGATCCAAACTGTTTGCTATTCTGATAGTATTCTTTGAAAAAAAATCAAAGAAATTCTAATTTTAGAAATTTAGCAGACAACATTTTAGCAGACAACAAATTTCCCAGCATGCAAAGGGTTAAGCGAGAATAAACAATCAATATTGTATGGTAACCCACTAATTTTCTTTTTTATGCTTTTTCACCTTTGTTACATTTTAAAGTATTTTAAATGGAAAATTCCATGGAAATCACAATGCAATGAGATCATGAAGTAATTATGTCATTTCAATGAAAACTGTGAAAATTATCAGTAATATTCTCTGATATTTCTATAAGCTGTCTTATGACAGGACGTATAATGTTAACACGGTTGACTGATGGGCTATTGGGCTAGAAAGACATGAATTGTTTCCACTTTTTACATTGTACAGTTTTCATAGATTCTTCACTAACTTTTCTGCATATATTTATTGACATAGAATGGAGGCCAAGTTAGAAAACCAGCCAATTTGTACCAGGCACTGCAGAGTTATTTCCCTTTGTTTATACAAAAATGCGAAATTTGCTGTTTCAGCTCAGTTAACTTATTCACTTTTCACCAAATCTTCACCAAACATTCCAGATATTGGGTCCATTTTTTACAACGGGCGTTAATTTTTGTCCCTGATCCTGGTTTGTTACTTGATTGAAACACCGATTTACCATAAAAAACAACAGCAAAAAAACACTATTTAATCCCTATAAACCTCAAGAAAGCATGACATAGACAAGTGACATCAGCATAAGACTTCCTTCTTTTCACGAATTTCCTTGAGTCATTTAAATCTATTCTCTCTGAGGTACATGCTGTTACATGTCTACCATTTACAGGATGGAGCTGAGATGCGTGATTGCTGTTATAAGGCATGGGGACCGTACACCAAAGCAGAAAATGAAAATGGAGGTGAAAAATAAAAAGTAAGAGGCATAGGTATTGCTCAAAAGTAAAATGACCAGTTCCAGTTTTTTGTGTTAAAGAAAAACTGAAAACTGTTTTACATAAGGACATAGCAAACCCAATTGTATGAATGATAATTCTTGCATTAATACATAAAAGCAAATCTATTTAAGACAAGCATATTTTTTAGATTTTATTGAATGTCAAAAATATATTTTATCATCCTTTCATCATTCAATAAGGTATCTTTAAACAAGGAATTATACTAAATAATGAAATTTTCATCACTTCCCATCGCCTCCACAAAGTCAACACAAAACCAAAAAAAAAAAAAAAAATGAAAAGAAGTGTACTTTATATCCTAATGCCCTGTGATGGCCCTTGCCATGCAGGTTCTTTGAGCTGTTTGAGAAGTACGGGGGCTACAAGAAGGGCCACCTGAAGCTGAAGAAGCCCAAGCAGTTACAGGAAGTACTGGACATCGCGCGGGACCTGCTGTGTGAGAACCCGGGCGACAACAATCCGGAGGTGCAAGAGAAGAAGGCAAAACTACGCCAGCTCAAACTTGTTCTCGAAATGTATGTTTTCTATATTTTAGATGATGAAACTTTTTACCTGACTACTTTAGTCTCGATGCTTAAATACACAAAATGTTAACACAATTTAGTTTAAACCTATTTATTTTTAGCTCTACTGGCCGAAGGCCGGAAGAGCTTATGTCATGGTGTGGTTTCCGTCGTCCGTCCGTCCGTCCGTGTGTGTGTGCGTGTGTGCGTCCGTTAGACTTTTTCTTGTTTACGTGATAAAATCCACAGTTTTCATCCGATTCTTTTCAAACTTGTTCAGTGTCTTTATATTCATGAGGACTCGAACCCTATTGAAAATGGGTTACATCAGACCGTCCGTCTGCCGTCCGTGCGTGCGTCCGTCCGTGCGTTAGACTTTTTCTTGTTTACGCGATAAACTCCACAGTTTTCATCCGATTCTTTTCAAACTTGTTCAGTGTCTTTATATTCATGAGGACTCGAACCCTATTGAAAATGGGTTACATCAGACCGTCCGTCTGCCGTCCGTGCGTGCGTCCGTCCGTGCGTTAGACTTTTTCTTGTTTACGCGATAAACTCCACAGTTTTCATCCGATTCTTTTCAAACTTGTTCAGTGTCTTTATATTCATGAGGACTCGAACCCTATTGAAAATGGGTTACATCAGACCGTCCGTCTGCCGTCCGTGCGTGCGTCCGTCCGTGCGTTAGACTTTTTCTTGTTTACGCGATAAACTCCACAGTTTTCATCCGATTCTTTTCAAACTTGTTCAGTGTCTTTATATTCATGAGGACTCGAACCCTATTGAAAATGGGTTACATCAGACCGTCCGTCTGCCGTCCGTGCGTGCGTCCGTCCGTGCGTTAGACTTTTTCTTGTTTACGCGATAAACTCCACAGTTTTCATCCGATTCTTTTCAAACTTGTTCAGTGTCTTTATATTCATGAGGACTCGAACCCTATTGAAAATGGGTTACATCAGACCGTCCGTCTGCCGTCCGTGCGTGCGTCCGTCCGTGCGTTAGACTTTTTCTTGTTTACGCGATAAACTCCACAGTTTTCATCCGATTCTTTTCAAACTTGTTCAGTGTCTTTATATTCATGAGGACTCGAACCCTATTGAAAATGGGTTACATCAGACCGTCCGTCTGCCGTCCGTGCGTGCGTCCGTCCGTGCGTTAGACTTTTTCTTGTTTACGCGATAAACTCCACAGTTTTCATCCGATTCTTTTCAAACTTGTTCAGTGTCTTTATATTCATGAGGACTCGAACCCTATTGAAAATGGGTTACATCAGACCGTCCGTCTGCCGTCCGTGCGTGCGTCCGTCCGTGCGTTAGACTTTTTCTTGTTTACGCGATAAACTCCACAGTTTTCATCCGATTCTTTTCAAACTTGTTCAGTGTCTTTATATTCATGAGGACTCGAACCCTATTGAAAATGGGTTACATCAGACCGTCCGTCTGCCGTCCGTGCGTGCGTCCGTCCGTGCGTTAGACTTTTTCTTGTTTACGCGATAAACTCCACAGTTTTCATCCGATTCTTTTCAAACTTGTTCAGTGTCTTTATATTCATGAGGACTCGAACCCTATTGAAAATGGGTTACATCAGACCGTCCGTCTGCCGTCCGTGCGTGCGTCCGTCCGTGCGTTAGACTTTTTCTTGTTTACGCGATAAACTCCACAGTTTTCATCCGATTCTTTTCAAACTTGTTCAGTGTCTTTATATTAATAAGGACTCAAACCCTATTGAAAATGGGTTACATCAGAGTAAAAAGTCCAGAATTATCGCCCCTTGAATTTGTATTGGTCCGAGGCATTTAAGTAGGTTGTTTAATTGGTTGCAATTATAAATTTAAAATTAAATAAAATATAAGCCATCTGATAATTCAATTGGCAAGGATGAAAGGATTTGTGTTTTCAGTATTTCCTTGCATGATGACTTTCCATTCCATTGACATTCCAGCCAGTAGAGCGATTCAGGCCCTCATGGGCCTCTTGTTTAGCTCAATTACATTGAAAGCCTCAGGCTTATTGAAACGCTCTCGAGTCTGTTTCCTGGGCCTAGAACCAGTACTTGGTGTCTTTGGGAGAGATCTAAAGAACACAATTTACACAATTTGTTTAGGCTCAATCTTTTACTTTAAAGAGACTGAAACAAAAAATTGAATTTTTTTCATTTCAGTCTTTTGTGATTTTTTATTCTCAAACTTTTACTAGAATTGAAGGTATATTTATTAAAAAAAACTATATGCTTAAGATGCTTTTGATGTACAAACTCATGCTCAAAATTTTGGTAGATATACTTAAGTCATTTTTAGCTTTTCTAAGAAAAGGCATAAAACTTTTTGTGTCCCTATCAGGCTATTGATATTTATCGTTAAGTCCTGCTTGTGAGGTTTAAAACATGTAATGCCCCTTGGCTAGTCAATTATTTGCCCTAGACAAAAAAGATATTTTCAAGTTCATGGACCAGTGTAAAGTATAAGGTATTTAAATAAAATTCAGCTTTGTTAAACAGTTCTTTTTTTATGTCCCACAGTTTACACTTGGGGACATATTGTTTTTGCCCTGTCTGTTTGTTGGTTTGTTTCTTGGTTTGTTTGCACAAACTTTAACATTGGCCATAACTTTTGCAATATTGAAGATAGCAACTTCATATTTTGCTTGCATGTACGTGTATCTCATGGAGCTGCACATTTTGAGTGGTGAAAGGTCAAGGTCATCCTTCAAGGTCAAAGGTCAAATATATGGGTCAAAATCGCTCAAAAGGGGACATAGTGTTTCACAAACACATCACTTGTTTGCTAATGTATTATGCATTTATTATGGATATCATATAAAAATGCCTTAATATCTACTTTGTGTCTTTCCATCTAACACATGCTTTCTTACAGCCTAGGCGCTGAACGATCTCTTCAAAGATATCGCTGCATTGATCATTATCTCATATTTCATGTGTTTGAATGCAAAACTCACACGCTTGATTTGTGTTGATTTAGGTATGGCCATTTTTCTGGAATAAATCGTAAAGTGCAGTTAAAATACCAGCCCTATGGGCCTCCCAAAAAGTCTTCGAGCCAAGAAGGTGTGCAAACCACGAGCGTTAAGTATGCTCCGTCCTCCCGTCTACATAATCTAGACACGGGCGTCCTTAGTTGTTCTCTATCTCGCGCTTTCTCACCTGCATAGTGTGTACACGATCAGGGCTCAATCAGCGAAAACTGGGGTCATTGTGAACATATGTGTGTCGGGTTCTGAGAAAACTGGGCAAAATGCTTGTGCGTAATTTGTCATCCCAGATTAGCCTGTGCAGTCCGCACAGGCTAATCAGGGACGACAATTTCCGCTTTTATGGAATTTTTCGTTTAAATGATGTCTCTTCTTAGCGAAAATCCAGTTTAGGTGGAAAGTGTCGTCCCTGATTAGCCTGTGCGGACTGCACAGGCTAATCTGGGATGACACTTTACGCACAAGCATTTTGCCCACATAGCGTAACCAAAGTTTTCATCAAATGTATTTTATATTCCATTTGGGGAAAGAGTGTCAAAAAATATCATCACCTTAGAGTAAAAATGCATTATTTGCCATTCAAAATGTGAGCACTTGTGTTCTCTCTAAGGTGACAATATTTTGGTGTTTTTCCTGCTAAATAAATTGATGTTTTGTTCACTGAAATTATCAATACTTTTATTTATTGCGCTTGCATGAACAAATTTAGATATTCATATATTTATCATTCATGGTTTAATTTATTCCAATAGCCATAGAAGTTGAAATGTGGCTTATAGTACCAAAAATAGGCATATGTTACTGAAAATGACAACACTTAGTATACTTGCTTCAGAATCCTTGATTCTTACGTATAGTTCATCATTCCATTTTTATGATTTCATTTGAGCCCTGGGGCGGTATATGGTGGCAAAACTCATCTTGCTTTTGGAATAATTTAATTTTCTCGTTTCTTTGTTTGTAATCAGTGCTCACAATTTAAAGCACTAAAAAGATTTGGCATTAAAAAGACATTTTATGAAAACAATCGTTTAATGTTCAAATAGCTTATCTTGTTTGCTTTACTTTAAGTAATTAATTGCATTTTGATTTATTGCATTTTGCTAGCTTTATAAATTACATTCTTTCCCCATGCATACATATAAGAGGAAATATATGACTCACATTATAAACTGTAAAAATTTGATCAGTCATTTTATACAAATTTACCCAAAACTGAGTCATGTATACCAACTTTATGAGCCATCTGTGTAGTGCCTTTAAGTTGTCAAACTGACCATTCAGCATCTTTGACCATGTGGCTTGCATGGTCTACTACATCATGTATTCATTTGCTCATTATGAAATATGTTTGCTTACCTATCATTTGGCATAATTAGGGGTGTCAAATATAATCATTCAGAGATATTCAAATATATATTAGTGTAACCAGTCAAGACAACACATTTATGTATCCAGTAAAGACAACCCATTTTTGTATCCTAGTTTCATATATATTGGACGTCTATACGGATGAATGGCATCAAATGTAGACAGTTTAAACAATGACAAAACATACACCAAACAGACATGAATTAAGGTGTGTTTCAAGCTACGTCATTTTGCCTTCATTCATAATAATTGTATTAAAAACTGTGGTCTTTGTCTTGTGATTGTTATAAAAATAATAAAAATACAATTTGAGGGTCGCTCTGTGAAAAAGGGGTTTAATGCATGTGCCTACAGTGTCGTTCCCGATTAGCCAGTGCAGTCCGCACAGGCTGATCAGGGACAACACTTTCTGCTTTTATTGTATTTTTGGTTTAAAGAAAGAATCTTCTTGACAAAAATCCATTTTAGGCCGAAAGTTTCGTCCATGATTAGCCTGTGCAGACATTATGCACATGAATTAAACCCCCTTTTCTCAGAGCGCATCTCAATTTTAATTGTATATACCTCAGTATGACCCAACATAAGGTGACCAAACATGTCCTGTCAGTAATTTAACATTTTGTAGGCATATTACTCATGTTGGATCAAATGAAATTGTCAAAAATACTTTATTCTCCTTCAATAATATTCAGATAAACTGTAATTATGAGGGAAGTTGAGTTTGTGTGAATTGTCATTTGCGTTTCATTAAGAATTAAATATCAATTTTCTGCATATAATCTGTGAATGAACACACAGCGTTTAAGTCATTGAACAGTGTTTGCAAATGTATTTCACAATGTGATCTTGATGGAATTCCAACCTTCATTTAATTCCGCTTCACCTTATCATTGCATTGTTGCTAGGCATGTGCTATGTTCAATTGAAATCCCAATGTAACTTGAGTGTTGTTTTATTTGTGAGAAATGTGTGGATTGCCTATTGTTGTCTGTAGTCCTTGTGTCCAAATACATTTGTTTCGTTTTTTTAGTTTTTTGCATAAATTATTTACACTGCTTATCCTGCTACATTTTTTATGTCCACCAGTATATACTGGGGGACATATTGTTTTTGCCCTGTCTGTTGGTCTGTCTGTTGGTCTGTTTGCGCCAACTTTAACATTGGCCATAACTTTTGCAATATTGAAGATAGGAACTTGATATTTGGCATGCATGTGTATCTCATGGAGCTGCACATTTTGAGTGGTGAAAGGTCAAGGTCATCCTTCAAGGTCAAAGGTCAAATTTATGGGTCAAAATCGGTCAAAAGTGGACATAGTGTTTCACAAACACATCTTGTTTTTTTTTAATTTTCATGCCACCACTCTGTCAAAACTGTTGTTCGAAGAGAAAAAAAAAACAAAAAAATAAAAGTACGCCTGGTAAGGGAAATTGATTCTTTTTTGTGTAATATACATATATATGATCAAATAAAGCTTTTAATAGGTTTTTTATTCATTATTTCCTGTTTTTTTTTTGTTTTTTTGGGGGGGACTTTGAAAAGCACACCATATTTGCTTTCCCATAAATTGTTTATAAAAGAAAAAAATTCATTTTAATTGTGGTTCAATAAGCATGTTATGCAAAATTAGTTCTTCAACAAATACATGCTGTACTTTTTCTGTCAGTTATGAAACACAGAGTGTAATGATAACAGTGGTTTCTTAATTGTATATAACCAGTAGGCTACTAGTGCATGGAACTATTGCTGGATGCTTTATAGGGGGCTAGAAATTGCGTGTTGACTGGAATGAATTCTGTTGAAAGTTGTGTGTTGGAAAAATCACATTGTCATCTCAAAATCACATTTTCATCTCAAAATCACATTTTCATCTCAAAATCACATTGTCATCTCAAAATCACATTGTCATCTCAAAATCACATTTTCATCTCAAAATCACATTGTCATCTCAAAATCACATCGTCATCTCAAAATCACATTTTCATCTGTCATTGTTGTCATTGTATGTATTTGTCTGGAAAATACCTTTAAAACCTAATAAAATAGGTTGAGTTAACATGCATCTTTCATTATATTTGACGCGCTCTGTGAAAAGGGGGTTAAATGCATGTGCATGAAGTGTTGTCCCATATTAGCCTGTGCAGATTACAGGCAAATCAGGGACAACACTTTGCGCTTTTATTTATTTTTCATGTAAAGGAACACTCTTCTTAGTAAAAATCCAGTTAAGGCGGAAAGTGTCGCCCCTGATTAGCCTGTGCGAACTGCACAGGCTCATCTTCGATGACACTTTACGCACACCCATTAAACCCTCTTTTTACAGAGCGAGGATCTTATCATGTCAAGTATCTCTGCAGAATGATTTAGGCTGAAACCTGCCATCTTTTTGTTCAGTTAACATAATCCCTAACACTGCAGAAGGCCTGTTAGACTCAATGTGCCCTTTTTGCACTTGTTGCTTTTTTTTTTGAGCTGAAGCTTTCAATCGATGGTTTAGCGGGAAACCGTTGTATCTGCTTAACCCTTACATATCAGATACAGTAGTTTCCAGCTCAATCCTCGATATGGCAATAGGCTCTTTCTTGTATTGGCTTTGTTTTCAGCCCTCATAGTTAATAGCTAGTTGTTGGCACTAACCTCTCACCCAGTCAGTACAGTTTTCAGGCCATGACGAGGTGATACCACACAAGACTCAGCATTTTCGCTGCGTAACGACACACACACACATTCACGCGCTCTGATGTGTTGTCGTTTTTTCTTGTAATTTGAACAAATAAATATTCAAATAGTCGAACTTGAACCCAATTTTTGCTTACTAGGTATGAGTTCTCTGGCATAAACAGAAAAATCCAGTTGAAATACCAGCCATTTGGGCGACCCCCCCATTCCAGCGATGGTTTGTATCCATCTTTATCTAAGGGCTGTAAGTGTCTCTCTTTAAAATAGATGTTTCTTGCAGTACTCAGCGTCTGGTTTTGCCCTGTTTGCTTTCCCCATGTAATCAGTCATCAGAAAGATTCTAGATGCGTTGATGATATGTGAGATTTGGAATGTGTCACACGTAATTATTCATGAAATTTTAGTCATTTTGTTTGGATCATCTCTACTAACTGTCACGTAAATTTACACCACCTTTCATCGCAAATGAGTAATTGTTAAGCTTAATTTTCTAGTTAATGTTAACATCAGTGCTTTCCACAGGATGTTTTTCAGAAGCCCCTGTGTTGATGTGGTTGCTTGGATAGGGCTGTCCCCTCCATACTTAATTTTTTTGTTACAGTTTTACAGTCAAATGACGTCATTTGGTGCGCTTTTACCCTTCGAGAAAGAAACAGCTATAAAGTCATTAATAAAGATATATTTTTTAATTGTTTTAAACCTTTCCTGCATAGTTAGTATAATCAAACATTTCCGCAATACATCCACCTCAACCCGACTCAAATATGGCATACCTAGTACTTTTTCAGTTTCTATTCATTATCCGATTATCATGTATATTCCATTTTTAAAAGCAAATTCTGGTAAATATTGATGATAAAAGTGGTAAAAAATTCACAAACGTTGCCATTTTTCTTACGTATGAAATGAGTTTACAGTTACTATTTAAAAATTTGATGAAATATTCCCACTGAACATGCGTAAATCACATGACATGATGGGTGGGTTTTTATACAACAATCAATACACTCACGCTTTCCATGCAAACGACGTGACGTTGTACATGCTGCATAATTTTTACGCCCAATTTATTGAGACAAAGGGTAAACACAAAGTAAGTTGACAGTGCTGATTTGAAGCAAGAATATGTTAACGTCACGTTAACATTTACATGCGGGAGTGTGTTTCGGATTACAAATTTAATTATTCTCATTTGAGATTTTAACAAAAAATGAACAGTTGCATAATAATTTCAACTGTAATTTGTTTAAACACTTCACAAGTCGAATAAATGTTCTGACCGTATAATGCATGAAATGCACGTTTTCCATGAAGATTGCAGCCGGTTACCATCATAAGTCTTCTATGTAACTGGTCAAGATTTTTGTGGCAATAACATGTATCTATGTCATGAGTCGTCTGCATGATTTAACTGCAGGTATTGTCTGACTACGAGTGCTGTCGCTCATACAAAGCGTGCGCTCTCATTAGCCATGATTAATGATTTTCAAATACAACAACCTCTGCCTTTAGGCGGGCTTTAGGTGGGTAAAGCGTCAAAGGATCGTAAATCGGCTTTCAAAATTTTTCGGTGAAGTCCATATCGCTTTGATCTTAAGAATGGCTAGCTGTAGTGTCTGGCAAAATACAATGATCGGAAAATTTCAGGCGCCCCGCAGACTCTAAAGAGATTTCTAAATTCAAGCGCCCCGGTGAGGGACAGTTTAATGGCCTGTGGAAAGCCCTGAACATGCAACATACCCATTTCACTGTTGCTACTACAGGTATTAAATTGAAACTTCACATATGTGAGATAACTTAGAACTGCAACTTAGCAGAATTATATCCCTTTTTATGCCCCCGGTAGGGTGGCATATAGTGATCGCACTGTCCGTCTGTCTGTCTGTCCTTATGAAATTCCGTCACACTTGCGTTTAGGTTTCGAAAATTGGTCATAACTTTTGCAATATTGATCATAGCAACTTCATATTTGGCATGCATGTGTATCTCATAAAGCTGCACATTTTGAGTGGTAAAAGGTCAAGGTTATCCTTCAAGGTCAATTTGGTAAATTAAAAAAAAAAAAAAAAAGCGGCGCAGTAGGGGGCGTTGTGTTTCTGACAAACACGTCTCTTGTTTTCTTGGAAATTTGGTTAAGGTTAACAGCAACATCTCCAAGGGATTGTTTTTGGGGCCAGTGGGGTGAAGGTCACTGTTACTAAAATAAGAAAAGGTGTTGCCACTTTGGCTTGTTTTTTAATGTATCTCAAAAAAAGAGGTTGCACCAGTGATTTAACGCCGTGTATATAACTACTTCATCTATTTTACTTCAAATATGTCTTTGTGGTCATTATATAAGGTGACAGAGAGAAAATGTACATTTTACAATGTACTAGCAAAGCAAAGAACAGTCGTGTGTGCTGTCTTCGGACTATAGTTGCTTAGCTATCAAATATTATTTTTAATACCAAATATTGCAATATTTCAAATCTCATATCATTAGATTTCAAATTTCAATAAATTATAGCAAACTTACATAGATGTCCCGCATTCAATCTCAAGGAATGCCTATGATGCAATGTAACAGACATTTTAAAGCAAGCATTACAGCCCTTTCTGTTCCACTAGCTTGTTCGTTTTCTAAATGTGTTCTGGTTTGTTGCTTTTAACCCACTCTAACTTATATCTAGTTTGAGGTATAGGATGTTCATTTGTTAAAATCATGACTTAAACATTACTTTATAATATTTGAGATTTAATAAGTATATTTGCAGTATTACTGGTAAAAGGATTGTTATTTGTCAATCAATATGTATGTTCAATTGAGGCATTTATTGTAATTGTGCAATATTTGATATGTGTCTTGAAAGATATAAAACAGTTAAAGCTTTTGGTAACTGTAAAATGTTAGAAGTGTTTGTCCACAAAAAGTTTAAGATAAGAAAATGTGTTTTTCAAATCAATTTGAAGTTATTAAAATGAGTCACTCTCTCTCTGAGAAAAGGGGTTTTAATGTATGTGCGTAAGTGTAATTCCAGATTAGCCTGTACAGTCCTCACAGGCTAATCAGGGACAACACTTTCCGCCTGGATTTTCGTCAAGAGTTGTCCTTTAAACGAAAAATGTAATACAAGGGGAAAGTTGTTCGGACTGCACAGTCTAATCTGGGACAACATTTTACGCACATGCATTAAACCACCTTTTCGCAGAGCGAGGCTGGAATGTTATTGTTTGGGGTTTTGAAAGATTTCTCAGATCATTCTGTTTACTATGGTAGATGCTTGCTTACAGCACCATATTGTGCTTATACATATCTGGTACTCATTGTTTAGCAGTAATTGTATATACCCCGGTATTGAATACAATTTGCTAGATACATATTTCTCCAAGTATAAGGATATGAAGATGGTTATTTCTGTAATTTAACTTCAATAGTTGTTGTTATTTAATTTGTAACTGATCAATTCAAATATTTTATTAATGATTAAAAAACAACGACACTCAATTGTAATATTAATTAGATAATTTGCGTAATGTACTCTTTTAGGAGCTGCATATTAGCTTGTAAAAGAAAATATTGCTTATATAATACATTTACACAGACAGAAACCAAAGCCATTTGTGTGTATTTACAGATGAGTACCCGAAAGAGCCCTCCCTAGTGTTGATCCTGAAATGGGGAGGGGAGCTTACTCCGGCTGGAAGGTACCAGGCTGAGGATCTGGGCAAGGCTTTCAGGACTCTCTACCCTGGCGGACAAGGTATGATTGCTGTATCAAGCAGCTTCCCTATTGTTTGATTTATGCTTCTTAAGTTGTGCAGATAAGTTTGAAAGAAATGTAGACTTAATCTGGTTGTTATAAAGAGCCCTATTTTTATTGTGGTAAAAATCTGCATTATTATTTTGATTACAAAATAGTTTAAGGCTAATGTATTTTGGCTGATGTATCGTCCAAGATAAGCCTGTGACATCCGTAATCTGAACGGATGCACTAGACTGCACAGACTTATCTGGGACGACACTAGGATGAGGCTCTTATGATCACAGCCTGCTAATTTCCACATGTTCCATTCCAGGAGAGTTTGAGACGCCAGGTCTGGGGTTCCTAAGATTGCACAGCACATTTCGCCATGACCTCAAGATCTATGCCTCAGACGAGGGCCGAGTACAGATGACAGCAGCTGCATTCACAAAGGTGGGCCACATGTAGTACTGGTGCTATGAAGGATACCAGCTGATTCAATCTGAGATCATTATCACAGGCCAGCTAGCTTAGTTTGTAGAGAGCTGGACCCAATTAGCCTGTGTGGAGGAAATGAGCATGAAATTTAAGTTTTTTTGTTTCCTTTAAGAAGCTTTGAATTGTTTTCAGGGTCTGCTTGCATTGGAAGGGGAGCTCACTCCTATCCTAGTCTCCATGGTGAAGAGCGCCAACACAAACGGCCTCCTGGATAAGGAGGGGGAGACCTCCAAGTACCAGCACCTGTAAGTACCAGATCATGAATTGTAAGTACCAGATCATGAACTGTTAGTACCAGATCATGAACTGTAAGTACCAGCACCTGTAAGAACCAGATCATGAACTGTAAGTACCAGATCATGAACTGTAAGTACCAGATCATGAACTGTAAGTACCAGATCATGAACTTTAAGTACCAGATCATGAACTGTAAGTACCAGATCATGAACTGTAAGTACCTGATTATGAACTGTAAGTACCAGATCATGAACTGTGGGTACTAGCAACTTAAAGTACCAGATCATGAACTATAAGTACCAGCTCAGGAACTGTAAGTACCAGATCATGAATTGTAAGTACCAGATCATGAATTGTAAGTACCCGATCATGGCTGTAAGTACCAGGTCATGGCTGTAAGTACCAGGTCATGAACTGTAAGTACAAGATGATGAACTGTAAGTACCAGATCATGAATTGTAAGTACCAGATCATGAACTGTAAGTACCAGATGATGAAATGTATATACCAGATCATGAACTGTAAGTACCAGGTCATGAACTGTAAGTACCAGATGATGAAATGTATATACCAGATCATGAACTATTAGTACCAGATCATGAATTGTAAGTACTAGCACCTGTAAGTACCAGATCATGAACTGTAAGTACCAAATCATGAATTGTAAGTATCAGATTATGAACTGTAAGTACTGGATTATGAACTGTTAGTACTTGATCATGAACTGTACGTACCAGATCATGAACTGTACGTACCAGATCATGATCTGTATGTACCAGATCATGAATTGTAAGTACCAGATCATTTATGCCTTCATGCTTGTTTATGCACACTGAGCCAATTATGAGCTAAATTCACTTTATGTCCTTAATTAACACAATTTCAATATCAGCCAGATGTTTAACTTTAAATGCAGTTCTCTAATATAAATAATAACACGGTGCAAAAGATTTGCCCCTGTCAGACAGTACTTATTCAGAGGTGTGAATAACTTCCTCGAGTTATGGAAGTTAAATACCACTATTGCATAGGATTATTTTGACCGAGACATGCTCTTCAGCTATCTGGTTATCAAAGCTGGGATGACACTTTACTCAAATGCATTAAGAATAGCTGTAAAATGACTTCATCCAAACGTTTAATAGTTATGATCCATAAATGGCTGTAAAGGTTTGAGCAACCCCTGCTTCAAATTTTGTGTTGTTGTTTTGCCAGTAATAAATCTGTGTGTTTGTGTTTTCCAGTGTTAAGGAGACGCTGATGGACATGATGAACAGAGACAGGGATTTCACTGAGGAGGACATACAAGTGGTAGGTGTCTTAGTGGGATATCAACTACATTGTCATAGGAGCCTCCCTCTTGGTAAAAGGGGTCTAATACATGAGCGTCAAGCGTCATCCCAGATAAGCCAGTGCAGTCTGCACAGGCTTATCAGGGATCACACTTTCCGCTTTCATTGTATTTTTTGTTTAAAGGAAGTCTCTTCTTTGTGAAAATCCAGTTTTAGTGGAAAGTATGGTCCCTGATTAGCCTGCGCAGATGCACAGGCTAATCTGGGATTAAACTTTGCACCTGCATTAAACCCCTTTTCCCAGAGCGAGGCTCATATGACAATGTAGTTGTGTGTATTGAATGTAGTTGTGTATATTGAATGTAGTTGTGTGTATTGAATGTAGTTGTGCTTACGACAGTAATACTTGCATATTTTAAGTAATTTGTTTGTTGATTGTTTGTGTCCTTAATTGCAAAGAAAGTTAAAGAGTGGTATGTTGGAGGCACACCACTGTCAGTGGGTAAGCAATCACAGCATGCTGTAAGTTTGCCGAGAGAACTGCTTACTTAATTCTTAAATTGAAACTTTAAAATTGTTATCCCCTTAAAGTGTACAAGTTCAAGACACTTTTATCATCCTCAGTGATCCACAAATTTCGAGTTATTCTTATTGAGCATAGCTAATTAAAGGAGTGTTTTTATAAATGTATGACTATTATCTACTTGATTCTATACAATATGTTGAAAAAACTGTGCATAGACATCAAATGAAAGAAACCAATCTTAATTAAATTTGCAATAAATAAGTGTGTTGACATATTTACTTGACTTATTTATAAATAATCTTAAGCCTATTGTATTGGCATCAAGAACAGAAACAAAATCTGCCCAGTTGTCTTCATCAGACGATTGGGGTGGTCCTGAAAAATTAGTGCGTAGAGTTTAGCATTTCCCNACACTTTGAGTTCAAAGGTCAAAAATGGCCATAAATAAGCTTGTCTGGGCCATAACTATGTCATTCATTGTGAGATTTTAATATTACTCTCCACATTAATTTTGTTCACAGGCATTGGATGGCGTATCATGCCAAAGAATTCAAGATTTCAAAGGTCAAAATGGCCATAAATGATACTGGCATAATAATTTTTAAAAATTGCCATAAATAAGCTTCTCTTGTTTTGTGAGACAGCATGCAAAATATTCTGTGTCAATGCAGCATGTGGGGGTATACGTCACGTCAGTGACAAAGCTCTAGTTAAAGGAGTGTTTTTATAAATGTATGACTATTTTCTACTTGATTCTTTACAATATGTTGAAAAAACTGTGCATAGAAATCAAATGAAAGAAACCAATCTTAATTAAATTTGCAATAAATAAGTGTGTTGACATATTTACTTGACGTATTTATAAATGATCTTAAGCCTATTGTATTGGCATCAAGAACAGAAACAAAATCTGCCCAGTTGTCTTCATCAGAGGATTGGGGTGGTCCTGAACAATTCGTGCGTAGAGTTTAGCATTTCCCCCCATAGATGGACTTGGGATTTGCCATCAAAAGTTCAAGCTGTTACCTAGCCACTGTTAAATGATTTAATTTCCATTTGTCTAGAATCACAAACATCACCACATGCTCATTTTAAAATCACAAACAAAACTCAAGCATGTGTGCAGAGTGTTGATTGGAAAATATGGCAAATTAGTTTAAATATCATTTGCACTCGTGGAAGGTCGTATTGTTGCCTTGATTGACATTTGTGGAATGTATATTGTACACTCATATGTGCTCATATGAGCATCGCTCTGGGAAAATGGGGCTTAATGCATGTTCGTAAAGTGTCGTCCCAGATAAGCCTGTGCAGTCCGCAAAGGCTAATCAGGGACGACACTTTCCACTTAAACTGGATTTTGACAAAGAAATTACAATGAAAGTGGATAGTGTCATCCCTGATAAGCCTGTGCAGACTGCACAGGCTTATCTGGGATGACACTTTACGCACATGCATTAAACCCCCTTTTTCCAAGAGCAAGGTTTATATATTTCTTATATATTTCTCAGCTTGCACCGACCAGGAGCCTGTCACTGCTGAAGGCGATTGAATTCATAAAGAACCCCAAGAGGATGAACGACCGCGTGTATGAGATGGTGCAGGAGATTACCTCCAAGATTAAGACCCTCAAGCTGGAATTGAAATCTAGAGGTACTGAAACTCATGTGAATGTGTGCTGTTGATGTTTTGAATGCAGATGCTTTAAGTCAGAGAAGTTGAAATCCTTGCTAGTTACAAAGGATTGGCAAACATTTGTAAAATAATTTCTGTAAGATGACTGTCTTTAAGTAAATATTATTTGTCGAAAATGATAAATGAATTGTTTTGATTAGTGTCCTCAGTTTTGATGGCGTTTACCACAATATAAGTAACCAAATCTATTCATCACTTGTTTCAACTGAATGTTGCAACTTGCATCCATAAATTTACCTTGCTATAACACTGTAATAGCTTAATTCATTGTAAATTGCTCTTCTAGTATATGAGCTTCGCTTTGGGAAAACTGGTTTAAATGCATGTGCGTAAAATATAGGTGCATTAAGTGAAGTCCCAGTTTAGCCTGTGCAGGCTTATCAGGGATGGCACTTTCCACTTTTATGGTATTTTTCGTTTAAATGAAGTCTCTTTAACAAAAATCTAGTTTAGGCGGAAAGTTTCGTCTCTGATAAGCCTCTGCGGACAGACTGGCTTATCTGGGATGACACTTGACGCACATGCATTAAGCTCCATTTTCCCAGAGTGTGGCTCATATCTATATTTGTCCTCGCTATTTTAGAGCTGAAGCTCTACCATGGAGAGTCCTGGGAGCTGTTGATACGCAGATGGTCCAAGCTGGAAAAGGACTATAAACTGAAGAATGGCCAGTATGACATCAGCAAGATACCGGACATCTATGACTGCATCAAGTATGACTTGCAGCATAACCAGAAAACACTGCAGTATCAACGATCCGAGGAACTGTTCCTGGTTTCTAAATCTCTGGCTGATATTGTGATTCCACAGGTAATCTTTTATTCCAATACTTGTTTGTTTGCTAGTGTTTAAGCTGGTTTTAATTTATGATTCAGATATGAATGACTTTGAACTTAGTTTAAGTTGTATAGTTTTTAGTCTAGATGAAGATGTTTGGATTGATGAAACCTGTCATAGGGATGCCCTTTTGGATCTGGTACTTTTCTATATTAAAATGTAATTTGGATATATATATGAGCCTCGCTCTGTGAAAAAGGGGGTTAAATGCATGTGCGTAAAGTGTCGTCCCAGATTAGCCTGTGCAGTGCGTACAGGCTAATCAGGGACGACACTTTCCACTCTAATTGATTTTTAGCTCACCTGAGCACAACGTGCTCATGGTGAGCTATTGTGATCGCCTTTTGTCCGTCGTGCGTCGTTCG
>VMBQ01001833.1:69241-92944 GCA_007657795.1 Dreissena rostriformis | reverse complement strand
ATAACGAGATAATCGGTTTGTGATGAACAAAGGGGCAATTACACACTGGGTTAAAATGCTTTAACAAAGAGTGTCAGAGTTAAAATCTCGGTCAGCAGCTGGAGCGTGCTCGTCGCGACCGAGGCCAGGAGCCGCCTGCAGAAGATCTATTACCGTACCGTACCGTAGCCTAGTAACCATTAATCGCGATCGCGTATACGCCGCGTATACGCCCTGTCTTCGATGGATCTTCTGCGGATGGCTCAGCAAATCCAGCTGAGTCCGTCACCCTCGAGCCGGACGTCTTCCTCACTGCTGGGATTGCTGTCTTCTCCAGGATGCAGCGGACCTAATCAATCCGCTGTTTATCGTCGAGAGTTCGCCTGCCCGTACCGGTCCAGAGGTCCCGTCTGTAGAGGGACGGGTACGGCGGGACAGCAAGACCACCAGTGGGAAGGATATACGGGACGGACCTGGGTTCCGCGGTTAGCGGGGTGTTAGCCCAGAACATCGAGGGGGTGGCTTTGAAGAGGGACCCCGGGGCGGCGGTACTCAGTGCGCTCAACGCGCTGGGGAAACTGTCTCGGGGACGAAGACGACAGCCGGTGGCAGCGGAAGGGGCCATAAAGGCAGAGCAGTGCTTGCACTCCCTTGGCGGAGGCGTCCAGACAGGATTGTCTTGGAATTGTCAATTTTTTTTTTTATTAATTTTTTCTACCAGTACACATTAAGGTCTCATTGGCCACCGTGCACTGGTATATTTGGATCTAAATTATATCTTTGGCGAATACCCGGGCAGCCGGGGTAAATTTGACCTACTTTGGCTCAAAATAAACAATTTTCTCCTGAAAGGTCACAGGGGCAGGTCGGACCATAAAGACCTCGTGAAGAGGCCGGCAGGACCTGGAAATAAACTCTGATCATCATCATTTTGAATCATTTTTACCGTATGCACTTACAAAGTAGCAACCTTGTGAACAGATAGTGAGCGTGTTATTCATGACTTATTTTTTAAACTACATATTTTTAATAATTAACCATCAACTTCAGTAAACTTTTCAAAAGTCGACCATAGTTGTTGTGGTTGTTTACAATGATCTCCTATACCCGGCTTGTACGTAGTTTTCATACGTAAAACCGGGAAGTAATATCATTCGGTGGCGTTTTTTACAACAATGGCGATTGTAGCTGTGCAAAATAAACGAGAAAACAATATGTTTAAAAACCAGACGAAATCATTGTTAATCGTAAGATAAAGTTGTACGCCTGCGAAATATTTAAATGTTTTTTCAAGTACCATCTGAAATCGCACGCAATCTTATGTCTTTATGCTTTTTCACGGGTGAAATTCAGAAAAATAATTGTTGCAAACCCGTGTCGACTGAATTTATGGCTAGTTGTATCCCTTGTTAGTATATATAGTATAGTAAAAAAAATCGAGAATTTTCCCTGTGTGATAAATTATCGAACAATCACTCGAGTAAACGTTACTAAAAAGGATTTTTTCACATTCAAAATGGCGCACAAATGCGAAGTGTAACGACTGTTCTGATTGGTTGATTGACTCCTCTGCAAAACCTATGCCGTACTATAATTTACGCCAGGAAACTGTCTCGGACGGTTTCCAGGAAACCGTCCCGGACAGTTTCCTAAACTGTATCGGACGGTTTGGAAGCCACAAAATAAATCGCCCGGTACGGTTTACAGACGCACGAGCGGTTCAAAAGTATGTAACTGTCCGATACAGTTTAGTAAACCGTCCGGGACGGTTTAGAATAGTTTTGGACCAGTTCGTACACCATAGTATCATACGGTTTATAAACCGTATGATACGGTTCTAGCTAAACCGTATGATACGATTCAGACTTTTGGACCTGTCCGTAAACCATAGAAATCGAGATATCAGTGTGGCCATACCACGTGGTCCGTGACGTCATTTTGGCTAGCACGTCAAGTAGCAAATTGAAAATATTGCCTCCGCTAAGAAACTTCAAATCAACGTAAGTATCTTATTATTTACTCTTTTTTGACAAAATAAAGCATTTTTGAAAACTAAATCTCCACCAAAGGCGGGTTAGTGCGAGAAGAAACGAGAGCAATTTGTTACCTTCTTATAGACTTGGACTCGACATGAAAGAAATTTGATCAGATACCCCCTTTCTGTAAAATTCCTTGTTTTAGAGGGATTGCAATCAAGTAGCTGGAATTGAGATTACACCGAATATTAAAGATATAATTATTCATGCGCATTATGTGTGTTTTAAATTAATACAAGTATTTAATTTAATGGAAGTGCTGAATATTTACCTCAGTCAAATAAATGTTAAAGTTAAGTGTTTTTGTCTCCATTGTAAACCAGATCACAATTGCTTGCAAATAATTAATTAAAGCTTTGACCAGCATTGAGTCAAGCGTTGTTTTTATAACTCTTGGAATTTCTAAACCTGTACTTTGATATAACGCAAATGCTCATTTGCCTTTGCTTTTTTGTGAGATTTGCTCCATGCAGTTAACGAGTAACGAAGATTTGCCCCCTCTTTGTGATTATCAATTACACGGATTGTGCATACATTTTGAACCGATTTGTTTCGTTTTCATTCATTTTGTTTGAGAAATGAACACTACGCATTAAACGTTTTATTATTAATTTTAATAAATGAAACAATATTCAATGGCACCATAAAACCACATGTACATCACAATTGCAATAATATAACAGTAGCGTTAACAAAAAATAAAAATGTTTTTTTTTTTTAAAAAGAAACGCAACAAGTAAATGAATTTTTTGAACAACGTGGTAAGAACATATACGCATCAAATTGTAATTATGACTGAGATTTGATGATAAAGCTATTATCACAACTATTAAAGCACGGGTAAATCACAGACAGGTGAATGTCAAGTCTAATACAAAACAGGACGCGCGTATTTAGCACATACGTCACATAATGCGGTTTAGCAGACTTGAAAACATTGACAATCGTTTAGACTAACACCCTGTTAACTTTAAATGCGAATTAAATTAAATAAACAAAATGTTAACTTTCTTATAAACATATTAAAATACAAAACTTAAGCTTAAGGTATTTTAACATGTTTTTATGTTAATAACTGCATCAAAAAATAGCGACTGTTAGTTTAATAGCCAGGTAAAGGTTTAATACCTGACAACCGGGCCCTTAACCTTACATCAGTTTAAATGTAGACGTGAGTTTGAGGTGTAATAGTAATACCGAACTACCAAGTATTTCAGAATGTTGCATGTGGTATTTAAGGTCTGGGAGGACAACCTACCAACAGTTACACAAATTTAAAAGATAAAAACTGCATGAAAAAATAATAACGGCAAACCGTTAACTTTCACTCATGAACACATGTGAGTTGAGAACAAAACACGTTATACACGGTATTTTGTGTTTCTGCCCGTAGTTCCTACAAAGTGAGCTGATATGTTTGTTGGTGGCTTTGCACACTCAGCAGGCATGTGTTTTTTTTTCACTATGTGTCTTCATATGTTCTCGCATATTAGCCCGAGTACTTGTCTTGTGTTCACATATCTCACACTCGATCTCTCGAGTGCGCTCTTGCCTGGTCGAGTGGGCATCCAAATCTGCTTGCGTTGCGAAGTCTTTGCCACAATAACGACATACATAATTCTTTGCGTCTCTGTGTGCATTTCACCTGTAATAATTCATAGGCATAATAATCACATGTATCCTACAAGTTCTCTAATTATATTTTTTTATTAACTCGACAATAACAAGGCTTCAGAAACATAATTTAACAACTGGTCGGATTGGCTATATATCGACTTGTCGTGCTTGCTTTGAATTTCGTTGCTTGTCGTATTAGCCACTTTGTTGGTGTACATTGGAAATGTCATTAGATGGTGTTTTATGGTATTTGTTTCGGAAAAAAAACACATTTTATATTGAATTATTCACGGCCGCATATATGAGTGCACTGCAAAAAGGAATACAAATAGGATATTTTGGAAGATTTAAAATGCGCGTGTCGTGCTTGCTTGCATTGTAACGTCAAAACTAGGAATTTGCCTCGAATAATAGACTAAACTACTCATCTGGTGTCAAATATTTCTATAACCGGAAATTGTGCTCAACTTTACCCTTAGCCTGCGCTTTATTAAAAAAAGAGTATATAATAAGATACTTACGTGGATTTGAAGTTTCTTAGCGGAGGCAATGTCGACAATTTTCTACTTGACGTGCTAGCCAAAATGACGTCACGGACCACGTGGTATGGCCACACTGGATATGCTCGGAACCAGTCAAATCTCTTCGCGGAGGTTGAGTCAGGTTTCCAGTTTTCATGTGGGTTTACTATAATCTGGATTAACCTATATCACTAGACGCAACCAATCTCCACGCAGAGTTGTCATTACATGCCCTCACATACAACACACCGTTCAATCGACTAACGCAACGTCTGTGGTTAATCCAACGGCTGAGCTACTAGATACATGTCGGTAAAAAGCGGAGTGTAAGTATTTCCCTATCCTTTATATTTTACGTATTGAATTGAGCAGGTTTGAGTGTGTTCTTTGAAAGCCTAAGTAAGAAGGACTTTGTAAACGTAATCCCTACCTTCCTAGCTGCTTACTTTTAAAGAAATCCGTTAGAATGTGGTCAACAATCAAACACAATTCACCAATCTCTCAGTCAAACTCTAAATAAACAGGATTTAGACCAAAGATAAATATGAACATCATGTTATTGTGTTATTGAAATCTTTAATCATTTGTCTTCGGTTATTTGAAATAACAGCATCCCACATGAACACACAACATTTTTATCAACGATTAAATTCGAGTGGGGTTTGGAAAACGGCTCACGACAACGGCCGTGGCTACTTATTAGATGGTCATGCCAACGGCTACGAAAAGTAGTATACCAGTCGTAATATTTTAATCAATATAAACTAATTATTGTTAAAAAAAAATACGGTATTTTAGAACTTTTCATTTTTCGTCATTCGTGGTTTACAGTACCTTTAAAACTGTTTTTGTGATCAAAATATCTGATAGTTCTATCGAATATGGTCAAGGAGTCACGTCCACGTCTCATCATGCCATTTTCCATTGCCTCAGCCGATGGCATGAGCATAATTTTATTTTCGTAGCCGTTGGCATGACCATCTAATAAGTAGCCACGGCCGTTGTCGTGAGCCGTTTTCCAAACCCCACTCGAATTTAATCGTTGATTTAAATGTTGTGTGTTCATGTGGGATGCTGTAATTTGGAATAACCGAAGACAAATGATTAAAGATTTAAAAAAAAATGTTGTTCATATTTACCTTTGGTCTAAATCCTGTGTATTTAGCGTTTGACTGAGAGAGTGTTGAATTGTGTTTGATTTTTGACCACATTCTTACGGATTTCTTTAAAATAAGCAGCTAGGAAGGTAGGGGTTACGTTAAGAACACACTCAAACCTGCTCAATTCAATACGTAAAATATTAAGAATAGGGAAATACTTACACTCCGCTTTTTACCGACATGTATCTAGTAGCTCAGCCGTTGGATGAACCCAGACGTTGCGTTAGTCGATTGAACGGTGTGATACATTCTCTGCTATCACAAGAAAATCCTACCAGATTTAGTAGGATTTGTTATTTTGTTGTTTAGGTATTATATTATGAAAAGTAGTAACATTTTCTTTTATATGTTGAAAATAGTTTTAAATTACCGTTGATACTGTAAACGCCATTATTGTACCACGTGGCTCGGCTATCCTGACGTGGTTGGTTATAACGACAGAGATTTTATATCATTATAATAGGATTCTTTTTTCCGGTTAAACTAAAAACTGTTGTTTTTTTTTCACAAAGGAAATAATTCTCCGGCACTTTCTTCTTCGGCGTATACACATGTTTTTATATGCCGTTGATACTATAAGACGCCATAATTGTATCACGTGGCTCGGCTATCATCACGTGGTTGGTTATGACGACAGGGAGTTGATCCAGCTATGCTGGTTCCAGTCAAATCACTGCGCTGAGGTTGAGACGCTATGTGGATGACGACGGTTATGGTTACATTCCACAGAATCATTCTGTATCTCTCCGTGGTCCAAAAAAGTGCTTATTTAAAAAAAAAATTCATTTGCTCTTCTAGTTAAAAAGCAATTTAGCGATCGCACCATGATTTTTGTGATTATTTCCTGTATCTTAGGTGTGTCTGCACCATGTTGGTGCATTTCATTTCAGACTAAGTTGAAAGGTGAACATTTGGGTGCGTTTATTGAAGTACTGTGCTTTTGTCGAAATCACACTGTCGAGACCCTGTTCTCCGAGATTGCTTGCATTTGGGCGTTGCATTTTTTTTTATTACTTTCTTAAAAATTGCGAGATTGTGTCCGTATTAGCTATTGGAAGAGGACAGATTCATCTTTAAAATGATACCAGGTTGACAAACTTTTATCCTTAGGAAAGGTAAAAAAATGCTTTAAAGTTCGCAGTTTTAAAATGGGACCCTTTTGGAATTTAATTAGTGTATTCTAACCTTATGCGAGAGCAAGGAACGACAACTCTGCTGGGAGATAGGGATGGATCAGGCACAGTAAATGAATTCGCCGAACAACGACATGTGTGATGGGCGATTTAATTAAGTCAATGTAAATAAAATTGTGCATGAATATACTTAGTAAGTAAAACCATATAAATCAGCCGTTCAGTAAAGCCCCACACTCAAAATCAACGAATATTTCATAAAATATTTCGAAAAATAAAAATAACCCATAAACAATCAGTGTTCCTTATAGCAAAAGCTTAAATTTCAACGCTAGATGTGGTCTGGTAACATATATTTAACAAGATACAAAATGCTCTCTTTTATTTGATTGTGGTACAATATCAATGGTAGTGGTAGGCATCCGTTAAATTTTGATATTTTGTAATTTTATTTGAGTGTGTACATGTATAGTGTAATAAGAATATGATTATACTGTTATACATGATTTATCTTAAAATTACATTGAATTTAAGCATTTCAACTTAAAAGCATGTTATTGAAATGTTTTATTAAATATTATTGTATAATTTAATTGTTAATAATAATAATTATAAAGTAATAACAATACTAATAATACTAATAATAACAATTGATCAGACACCAGGGACCGTCTAATGCTGAAATGTTTAGTTTACCGGTAAACATATTTATTTCTTTTGACATGTACAATATATCCAAAATACACAATACAATAAATATCAGAAAAGGACTGAAACGGAAGAAATAAATCATATAGAGTTTTTCTGCTGAAATGTTTGAAATAGTAGTGCTTTATATTAATATGACATTATGTATCATATTACAATGTATTGTTACATGACTGGAAACAAACATAGAATAATACCTTTAATACGAACTGCATATTCTAAATTTATTAAACGTGTGCCAATGTTTACATAACGCTTGAACAAACTATTGGTATTTTAGATTTAAAGGTGCCATTCAAGTAATTATATGACAACATAGCTGAATATGTTAGATACTTGTATATTACTAGCATAGACTATTAAAATTCATTATTTGTCGAATAAAAATATAACATGACGTCTGTCTTATGAAGAATCTTTAGTAGAAAGATATATTTGTGTCGTTTTATGACTTTAAAGTAAGTTCGCACACATGAAAAACATCATAACACCATAAAAGTATTTAACAGTCCTGAAGAAGCCACATTTTTGCCATATATTGATGGATTTAAAAATAACCATCATGAGACAGGACCCTCTCTGGCCATCAGGGGAAGCTACTCACTTCTCTCATAAGGGGGAGATTTCGCGCCGTTTCCCTCGTACTGGGAATTATTTACTTACTCTGTCATTACTACATTTGTACATGTTTGCACTATATTCACTTTAGTTTAGTATATTTCGCACTCAAATTGGACCATATTGTAATGATGACTATATTGTCATTCTTTTTTTCTATGGGGAATTTTTCCAATAAAAAGGGGAAAAAAGTATACTTTTTTGATGGGGGAAGCCACCGATATTCGGCAATAAAAAATGCAGATCGAGGGCCATGTTTAAAGACGATGTGTCACGTCTCGAGACGACATGCCGTCTCCACGTGTGATGTGACATCGAGAAAGATACGGGCATACCAGTGATTTGTTTTGCCGAAAATTACAGCCTCTTACAGGCTGTTTCCCAAAGGAAAAAAAGGCTGTTTCCCAATTGCAAAAAAAGTAACAGTTTTTCCCAAAATTCTGACCAAAATTTGACCAAAAAGGTGCAAAATTTCTCCAATAAACTCAATTATTGGTTTATTGAGTTCATTATAAAGCAATTTAATTCCCTAGCACTTTATAATATATATTTGAGAAAGCAGTTTAACATGCACTTATAAACAATTGGGATACTGTTTTTCATAATCATGCTAATAATGTTTAATTTTAACCAATTTCATGGTTTATCGCACATTTTTTCCCAATCAAAGAGGCACAGGCTGTAAAATATAAAGCGAAAAAAAAACCGGGCATTCACCGAAACTCGATTATAAAAGCTATTTGGAGCTGGCCGCAGACGAGTTCGAAATAAAATGGCAATGCAAACAATACGTGAACATTATCAACAAACAACGTAAATAATTATCTTATAGCAAATACATAAAATCATTGAAATATGTACATTAATAAGATTGTATAAACGATGAGTAAATTGTAAATATACCTGTTTAAACAAAATTAGCTTTAACCGTTAAAAGGAGTGAATTATGAATTATGCTGCGATAAATAACACATCACCAGAACTTTGAACACATACAAATATATTGACCATACTGGTACCTAACACATGCATCATATTATGTTTAATATAAAAGAATATCTGAAAATGCGACAACAACCGCATAGTGATACATAACCAATTAGTGACATACGAGTGTCCTTTACTAACGGCAAGACAGATCCCGAATAAATAGTAAACATATTAACCGCGGTCACTTTATTCTAACAAAGTGTTACTTCTTCTACAGAAATTATTTGTTCTTGTTTTTATTTTTATTTTTTGACGATGTTGTTCCTGATGCATTGCTAGAACTGTTCTTGTTATTTCTGTTGTTTCTGTAACTCAAATTCATTTCATTTTCGCCATAAAGACTGCCTTGTAACGTGAAGCCTTGTCCTCCGAACGATGTGCTCGAACTGTAAAGAATCAATTAAATATAAATAGCAATATACGAGTCCAGTGCCCTATGTTTAAACACTAAGCATATACGAAATCTCTTAAAGGACGTACGCCTTAATAAACATTTTTTAAGTAGTACATGAATTTCAGCGTGGCATTATATTTTGCTAAAGTAATCTTTTGCAAACAGAAACATGAAACAAAAAGAAAGAATCACCATTATTTTTAAGAAATAAACTGACACGTACTGCCTTTAATGTATTTTAAAAAGACATGTATGAAAAATATAAAAGCGGGTGTGCTGATAATACCATATCATATTGTATAAATCCACTGAAACTACAATTACATACAATTATATTTAAATACAGTATGCAATACAAATTGATAGAATAATACAGATCATGTGAATACAAATGCATCACATAATGTTATCCGAAAGCAGAAGTTCACGTTTGCTAACAACACAATGACAGTTTAAAAAAACGATAATTGAGACTCGCTCTGTTAAAAGGAGGTTTCATGAATGTGCGTTAAGTGTCGTTCAAGATAAGCCCTGCAGTCCGCGCATGCTTATCAGGGACGACACTTTCAGCTGTCATGGTATTTTTGTTTCAATGAAGTCTCATCTAAGGGAAAAGCTTGTTTAGGCGGAGAGTGTCGTCCCTGATTATCCTGTGCGGACTGCACAGGCTAATCTTGGACGACACTTTACGCACATTCATTAAATCCCGTTTTATCAGAGCGCGGCTCATATTGATTTGTGTTTTTAATTGTGCACAAGAGAACGCGAAGCAATTCAAATCGCACAGGCTCAAATCACTACAGCATGATTACTAGAATTGGTTCTCTATCTTTATTTGATATATGAAATAAGGCCTTATTTTAAATATTACTACTCAGATATTACCTGTTTTATCTAGGCATATATAGCATTTACAACAAATAGGCCAGGGCCAGTATTCACCAACCCGTTCTTAGACTTAAGAATAAAGAATAGTCTAAGATTCAATAAAAATCCACCAGAGTGTGCGTATATACAAGCTAAACGGGTGCTTATTTTATAAACATATTGTTCTTAACAAAGAATTTTATAATTATTGGTTTTAACTGCAATGCTAGACTTGACATTCAAGTAGTTGTAGCACATCACAGTTTAAAGAGTATTCTTTGTTTTAAGACTTAAGTCTACGAATCGGTTGGTGACTATGGGCCCAGGAACAATATAACAATACCAACCAGACTTCCACTTCCGTCTTCCCATCCAAACCGTAACTATATTTCCCTCTCGCTCCATTGTCCCACTTTACCTTGAACATGTATATAAAGGTACGTAACTATTGGATATTTCGTTCTTTTACTGGTAACATATTTAATAGAAACAAATTAAAACGTTCGAAACTTCTGCTGCATCAGCCTGTCAGAAACTTTAATGTAATACGAGGTCCTAATAAAATAAAAATTAAGGCTTCAATGTGACCTAAATTTTCAAATCAGAACATTAACTTTCCGATTAAATAATACAAAAACATGAATCAACTACATTTCGTCTTTGATTTAAAAGCCTTAAATGTCATACATAGTATCACGTATCTAAGTATCATTACATGTAGATCTGTATAATTTAATCAAATGAACACACTATTACTATATTCAATATGATTTCAATTAGTATAATTCACGTCCAACTGGTTTAAAAGGCCACGTAATTGTCCCATATAAACATGTTTTCTTACTTGTTTTTTTTTTATTTTAATAATTGTGTAGACCTTTTGAATGATAACAAATAATATCTCTTTCAATCCAGACTTAATATGAGTAGAAAATAAAGTCAATGAAAGAGAAATACAGAATTATCTCAGTTTAAATTTACCATAAATGTGTCATCAAAAAAAGGTACTGATTACATGTTCTTTATTCTTTAGTTAAATAACGCGACCACCTTAATTTGACAAAATTGTGTATAAGTAGAGAAATTTTAAAATACGGTTTAAGTGGAAATGCAACACTGTATTTACGTAATCACATTGAATATATCTCTCAGAACCTACACAATGTGTCAAAGGCAAATAGCACCTACCAATGCCTTTGCATCCTCTTCCAGTTTAAGCACAACACCGATATTCCCCGTATTTAAATCATCCGATGTATTATCACGACCTTAATAAGAAATAATCGTTAGCAATCTTCTTTCAATATAAACAAGCAAATTCGTTGAATTGATATCCCCCGCCACATACATTTTGTTTATGGATAGGTGCAAATCGGAAGGACTGACGGACGGAGGGACTGACTGACGGAGGGACTGACGGACGGACATCGCCGATTCTATATCCTCCGCCTTTGGCGGGGGATAAGAAAACGACAACATGTTGAGCTTCATTTAGCTGCAGAGGAGTCATGTATATGTACACAATTCATGACGAAGATTCAATTATTCGATAACTAGAATATCGACAATGTAAGAAAGCAATAACATTCACACGTATGTTTGACCGAAAACCACAATTACGCCTTACAAACCTGATTTCACAGTACACCCGACATCAATTATTTCGCCATGATTCAAGAGTCTGGGCTCATCGACTTGAATCACTTGGTACCCTGCCAAGTGGTAACTGTAAACATTTGTTTGTCCATTCAGGTCCCATGTCACAAACACTTGTCCTGGCACTTAACAAAAATGAGAACACAGTATGCATTTATTCAAGAAAATATGGAAAATTGAAGATCAATAGTGTGTGTGTGTGTGTGTGTGTGTGTGTGATGAATTTGGCTTCGATTGACAATACAATAAACAATGTACACTTTGTGATTGATTGTGAACATGTAGTTGTTATGTGGTTTTTATTATGGTTAAGCAAACAAAACTAAAAAAACACACGAAATACGGTTGTTAATCAAAAGTAAAAAAAATACCGGAATGTCCGACAACGGTTCCCGGTCCTTCGAGGTCCTGATTGTCATATCGCCAGTCAGGTCCCCTGCGAACGCGGGAACCAATTCGGAGAAGAGTCGGGTCGTTGCTCTCGTGATAGAAGTCGCGGCTTATATTGCCCACGCGACGCGCCATTTCTTCAAGAATGTCCTTCATATCCTCCTGATAAATAGATACGTTCATCATTGAATAACATTAATATGAAGAGATTTAATTGATAATGTGTTACATGTACCTATGTACATGATGCCCATAGGTTTTGTTTGGACTGAATTGTCTTATACATTCGTTTACTATCGGTGGTGTTTGTCTTGGACTTTATCAGTTTTAATTCACTTTCCTTATCCATGATGTAAGTTTGTCGTTAATCGTGGTTTTTATGATACGCAAATAAAGTAAAATGCATTAATTATTATTGTCATAAAACTATTAAAACATAAACATCTGTTGAAAGCAAGACACTTCAAGACTTCCCACTACTATTTGAATGACAAAGAAGTTGACTATTTAATATTCTTTGATCGTTTAGACCTCGTTTGCCATGATAATCAATATTAATAAGTCAAAGGGCATTTATACGATTATATGTACCAACATTTCATTGGCTCCTTCTTTTTAACAACAAAACGAGCAACGTTAAAATAACAGAAAATAAACTGTTAAATGTGCAAACATTCAAATGTTTAATGATTTGTTTCAGGACAAATTCATAACGCTTGGCAGACACCGACAGGTATAATCATATTTATGAAACACACAAACACTGTTGACGCGTCGTGTGAACTTAACTATACAAAATATTGGGTATTTTTTAAAGGTGCACATGTCGTAAGCACGTGATTCTGTTCTCGACTGTTCAAGTGAATTAGTTTACTGTTTGAAAACACTAATACTATGGTGGGTTGGTGGCGGTGGTCTGATAAATATTCTTCTAAACTTGTATATAAATTTGCTATTAATCAACATTTTTCGGGTTGTTTTACTTATATAATGTTGAGAGAATTGTTCATAGCAGTTAAAACTTTCGCTCAATGTATTTGATCTCTTTGATCCTTTTTATGACACATACATACATCCGATCATTTCAATTCAAACTCGGGCGTGTACTAACGTCGAGTTTTGTTTCGACTTACACATATATACATGACTTTACAAATGATTTAAGACATCACAATAATATCCTTACGCCCATAAACCAACTTAATTTGAAGTTAATTTTTAATAACACTTTGACCAAAAATAAAATGCCATTTGTTTCCGCAAACGTCGCCCAAACAAATACGCTAGGCAGGTCGACTAATCTGTTGTTTTTGTTATCTTGTTTTCTGATGCACGTGTTATTCCCGATTCAGATAACGATATACATTCAGTAATAGTGATTTAACATTTTTTTGTTAATTCAGCTAAATTATACTAATTTGTCGAATATGATTAAATATTGCAATTATGATCGCTAACTCAAAATTAATTTAGCAAATATGATTTAATAAAGAATAAAACTGTTAACGCCTTACCGATTCTTCTCTGGTAAAACTAGATATGTTTGGATGAAACAGTGACAGGTCTGACTGGCCCAAAACCCCTGCTTGTTTCTGAAAGTAATAAAAAAATATACAAAAGTAAAACATTCGTTGTCTTTTCATTAAATCAATCAATAAATATACATGGTTATTGTAGTCATCAAAGATTATTTTTTTTAAATAACAGCGACATTGAATGCATAGCATATAATCCCATACAGAATATTGTTTATCAGAGTTTTGAAGTGCAATAGCTTAAAACTGCGCTTCTTAGTAAGTTTCTAACATACGCTATTAGTACAAATACTGAGTATGTTTGAACAAGAGCTCAGTGAATGTGATTTTTTAAATAAAGATTTAAATCACAACCAAAAAGCATCTTGTCAAATTACATCATGAAAAAACAAGCACACCCTTTTCGGCAGAATTACCTTTTTCTGATGTTTTGAAAAGTAAAGGCATGCACATCATAACCATACAGTCTTTAAGATACAAATAACGACGAGTCCATTCAAACCTCATAGACTGAATACAGAAATCATGATACAATTATTGATATCATCAGATTTTTTTTTATTTGAAGTAAATTGTTCATTCGACTGACGAAAAAAGTTGGTGTAACAAGTGATGGAATTCTGCACTGATTGAACTTTGAGTTGCATAGGATATTCGAAATATCAATTACTCACAGCAAGGTAGTGTCGACGGGCCAGTCTTCGTCCATCTCTGTACGTGTACTGTCTCCTTGACTCAGACAGGGCCGTCATGGTTGCTATAAAGTTCTGCAAATCAATTGGATAATGCAGCGGATTAAGAGATTATTAACAAATGAAATAACATGCTTTAAAAATGTGTAAGACCAATACACAATCCAGAAACCGCTACAAGTAGGATACCGTTAATTGAATGTTAATAAATGTTTCATTGCTTAAGACCAGTGACCAACTGCATATACATTAGTTCACACAACGCAACCCAAACATTAAAAATAAAATTGAAATTACATGCAATTGTTATAAATAATATTAAACACCATTTAAGCAAACAGATGCCTTTCAATTACAATAAAATATATTTTAGAAGAATATTCGCCACATTTGGTAAATTTCATCAAAACATAACATATTAAAAATGAAATTATACAATGTCTATGAGTTTTGTCAAAGTATCAGTATTACCGCTTAGAATAACAGTTTACAGTCAAACAATATATGCACTTATTGTATGTTCTTTCTAGTTGCTTCCATAAATGGGAATATACCTCTTCATAATTTCCAACGCCAAGGAAAAACAGTGAATTTCCTCTCTTGTCAAGCTCTTCCACCGCTTGTACCAAATGGGCCATAGTCTAGAAATAAAAATGGGCCATAGTCTAGAAATAAAAATGGGCCATAGTCTAGAAATAAAAATGGGCCATAGTCTAGAAATAACGCATGTCATATGTCTAAGGTTTTGTACGATCGAACAACACATATAGGAGCATTCGTTTAATTCACTAGGAACATTTTCAAAACAATTTTGAACGCACTATAAGCACTTTTTAATAACCAGTAAACTGAAACTACGTGAAATATGTTACTTATGGTTAATGTTTAACAACACCAACAAACAATGCAATAATAACTCACCACTACATTGTAGTATTGGTTGATTTTAAGTGACTGTAATCTGTTTACTTTGACAATAATTGAAACTAATCGCATATGTATACGTGATGTATCGCAAAACAAAGTTTTATCTGGTTCATGGAGAGGATACCGAGTTTTCTCTTACATGTTCAAATGTATTCACATAAGTATGCAAATATGCACGAATTGCATTAAAGGGACTGTCAACCACGAATGACGAAAAAAGAAAAGTTCTAAAATACCATATTTGTTTTCAATCATTAGTTTATATTGATTAAAATATCACGACTGGTATATTACATTACTTGAAAAAGTTGTTAAGTTTTCATATTTTCAGTATATTCGGTATTAATTTTACTGGGTATGTCTACCAGGTAACTACCAGTTAACTATAAATAACGCAAGTAGATCGATCATCATCGTCACGTGGTTAGCACAGGAATGCAAATTGTGCATGCGTAGTGAATTGTATATATTTTATATATATAATTATCAATCTACTTGCGTTATTTATAGTGTGTATATCGTTATGTCACCTATTTTCGCGATGAACTTTCAATTTTGCATCGCAAAATTTTATTACCGAATATACGGAAAATATGAACATTTTTCAAGTAATGTAATATACCAGTCATGATATTTTAATCAATATAAACTTATAATTGAAAAAAAAATACGGTATTTTAGAACTTTTCTTTTTTCGTCATTCGTGGTTGACAGTCCCTTTAACATCTTCCGCATATAGTGACACGAGTCCAGAGACCATATAGTTTTGAAGCTAAAGAGAGCTTCGATTTGTGATAATAAACAGTCCTATACTGTCATTTGCACTGTCTACTGAAATGATTGATTGTTATATCGTACATGGTCCATTTTACTGAGGTCTTGGCTATCTGGCCCAGCGTTCAGCGTAAGCTCCGTTGGTCGTCCGTCCGTTAGAACAATAATTTTCGGATGAAGTTTAATGCCGTTGATAGAAGGGCCTATTTCAGGTAAGAAATACAAATATTAATTGTAAAACGTTAATATTATTTATAATGCATAACGCCAACGATAGTTTCAGATTATGTTCTAAGGGTAAAATTAGTACTATTGTTGTTAAAATTGCTGCTACTGCTTGTAAAACCGATAAATCTAAAAGGCATTTCAGTTATTGTTTACGTACTTTTACGTGAAGACATGGCTCCTGATAGAGCCATCATTAGCCCTCCATAAAGTGGACTGGGTCCGCCCAAAGCAAGTCCTTCTGTAAATGTAAAAATGTCAAGTATAAATGTGGTGGCGTACACATGCCGTATAGGTTAAATAATATATTCGTACACACTGAACTTTTCTTGAAATCTCAACCAAGATTATACTGAAATTATTACCACTTATGGGATGAAACCTTTTGTATTGGCATTTTTAAATTTTTCATTATAATAAGTACAAACCAATTTGCTGTCGAACTTCATCATAGTTTGTCGTCAACAAAAGTTTAAATTCTGTTGTGTGACCAAATGTTGCTAGAGCGACGTACTCGTCTTTAAGTCGTGGATTATTGGCTTTGCTTTCTGTCAGTCCTATATTACAGTGAACAAAGCAGAAATACATAACATATATAAGTTAGAAATATAATATACCAATTTTATTTAGTATACACATAATACAATGTTATTTTACATTGAAAACGTATGTCAGTTATTTAAAGCGCACTGATGAGTGCATTATAACTGTCCTGTTTATAAATGTGCAACTATTTGTCATTCATATGTGCATAAATATTTAACTACTCGGGCTAACGTAGGCTAAATGCATGCGCATCAGAATTGAAAATCTTTTGTTAACTGGTAAATAACACACAATCGAGACTTATTCCTTCAATTTCTTGAGATTATGCTCAATATTATCACACGCAATGACAAACCCAAGCATCAACTAACGCCGGAAAAATTTACATTTTATTTCAATCGTTCAGCTGTGCATTCGGTTTCACTATCCACGCCGTTTTACATTCCAGTGACACGATTCAGGACATAAATTCACCTCATCAGTATTGCATTCGACAATGTATTGATAATTTCCTTCTTAAAAATGTTTTCTTAATTCATTTAAGCAGCAGCAAGTGGCTTGCGTTTTGTGTAATACTTGTCTTCGATTACTTTTTAAGCGAAAATAGTATAACAAATTATACTCAAACCTCATTTTTTCGAAGTGTTTACTCACCGGTAAGGAAATCGTTTGTAAACTCCTTGACATGATTCCATGCGTTCCCTGATGCCATGCTCTCCGATATATCCAAACACAGCACGGACATAACGCAGTCTAATTGGCCTGTAGTCTGCAACGCTGAAAACATGCACGAAGACCAAAAATTAGTCCGAAGGACGTGGTATCACCTGCGTAAAGTCAATGGCAACAAAAGCTAGTGTTTTGTGACGGACATTTTGTGACCAGTTAACACCGAATGTATGTACCAACCCTTTGTAACTGTAAATACACATAAAACCTTTTTCACAATTATGACGTTGAAGCAAGCACCATAGGTAGTGCATGATGATTGTTTTTTGCAAGTGCATTATACAGAAATAGAACTGACAGTCACATGAACATCTAATTTCATTATTGTAATATAAATCCCATGCACAACATTCAAGCGTCCACTGTGACATTTACCTTTAATCATGTGACATGGCTGTTGCACGCGACAATCTGTCTTAATATGATGATCATTTGTACCAATGTTTTTCGATATCCCATAATACATGACACAGTTATGTGCTGGACAGAAACAATTACTTTCACTTTATCCATATGAGGATTATGTGAAAAGTTCAAGTGTTCACTTTGACGAAGTTATTGTTGAATGTTTTTCGCTTAAACCCCCCCCTCCATAAAAAATAATAAAATAAAATAAAAAAATAAGAAAATAAAATTATAATAATAAAAATATAACACTAATAGAGATAGTCTGAGAACAGAACAGCAGTAAACATCAGTTTGTTAAAAACTTGTTCAAAGTCATCATCTTATTTATCCCAATAAACCTAGATAATATGCATTATCTTTTTATGTATTAAAACGCAAAAATTCGTATTGCCAACTACAGGTTAATCTTGTTAAACCTTCACAGTTCTCTTATGTAAAAAAAGAAAGTGTGTGTACCTCTGTCTAGGGATATCTGTGCCATGGACTTCCATGCATCCTCGTCGCCAAACAAATATGATTTCTCTGTTTGTCTGATAAGGTTCGTCTCTTTAATGGCGGAAGAAAAGTTCTCAGACTAATACATTAATGTACATTATTACAATTTTGAATGGTTAAAATTGTACTACTAGATTTATCCATGTATTGATCAATATTACAACAGGCTTAAATACGCATTGAAAGCATTACAAATAATAATTTATCAGTGCTTGAATCGATATCATGTAAATGCTTGTTTCTGTTTCAAAATGTTGAATTGATATGCATTGTGTGCAATACTGTTATTAATTTAAATAGATTTAGAACGAAACTTTTGATTAAAAAAAACAACAACAACATGATAACATGTTCGAAATGACCTTTTTTTAATGCATTGAAATGTATTGAGACTATGGCGAAGAATAAAGCACTCATGTTTACTGACCTATTCCCCTATTTTTGAATTACTTTGGCGAACATGTCATCGATTTCAATAAGTGTTTAACAGATTATTTTATCAGCGTTCATTACGAAATACGAACATGATAACGTCTTTGAATTACCCGATGAACCGAGTCTAACGACGTTGAAAGAGCTTGTAGTTTTGGTTGGCTGCTGATTTCTATTTGCTGACGCTACAAAATTAGGCTTGAAACCTTCGGGCGATGTTTTGATAGGTGAGCTGTTAAATCATAACATCATAACATCTAAGACTAATAATGCCCTGATATATGTTGCTAAAGACTCTTAAGTGAAACATACCTGTTTAACAAATAAAGCATTGCTCATTTCTTCAATGTATTTTTCTTTCCTGTATTTTAGAAAACTATGACAATCACAAAGAGCAAGTACAAGAGTTAAAACTTATACGGACAATAACAAACTGTTAACACTTAGCAAATGACGAATACTGGTCAAGAGCTTTGCCATGCTATAACTATCAAATAAACAACATCCTCATAAAACAAAGCATATATATTACACTCCTCGAACTATACAAACTTAACGAGCAAATATAAATGAACATTTGATAAATACTTACAACTCCTCATGCGTTTGTTCTGCAGATATTGAATTTATTGACTCAGTTCCCTCTGAAGTATTGTTGTTTCGTTTAGCAATATCATTTTTGGTTCTTCTGACTCTTAAATATGGCCTGTCATTAGCTAGAATTAAGCAGGCTCGATTAGGTGATTTTTACCACTACCAAACTGATTTTATACAACATATGACGAACGATCAAATAGTTTAAATGAGACATACAGAGCATTATGTAACTGAATGGGAAAACAAACAAAAGTACATAACAGTATTGCTTGCAGAAAAATATTAAAGTTTTGTTTCGTATTCGATCAATTGTATTCAAAATCAAGTTTATATATACATATTAATCAAACATATTAATCGTGATATTTTAATCAATATAAACTAATAATTGTAAAAACATACGGTATTTTAAAATTTTCCTTTTTCGTCATTCGTGGTTTACTGGTATATTAAATTACTTGAAAAAAGTTCATATTTTCAGTATATTCGGTAATACAATTTCGCGATGTGAAATCGAAAGTACATCGCGAAAATAGGTGACATAACGATATACACACTATAAATAACGCAAGTAGATTGATCATTATATATATAAAATATATATACAATTCACTACGCATGCACAATTTGCATTTCTTGGTTTACCACGTGACGATGATGATCAATCTACTTGCGTTATTTATAGTTAACTGGTAGTTACCTGGTATGCATACACAGTAAAAATAAATAAATACAAAAATAAAGTTAAAATAATAAAAAAAAAACTTTTGTCAAGTAATGTTATATAGCAGTCGTGATATTTTAATCAATATAAACTAATAAATGTAAAAAATACGGTATTTTAGAACTTTTCTTTTTTCGTCATTCGTGGTTTACAGTCCCTTTAAAATCCTATTGCATGACTAAGTGTAAATACAATAGAATTGCTCATATTAAAACGTCCGCGTTTCGCTTAATCAGTAAATTCATAACGAATCGTGACAGATTTATATGTCTTTGCAAATGCAAGTGTAATACTTATGTTCCTTACGAAAGGTAGGCCTACGAAACAGCATTGGTAAATAAGTCTTGAGTCTTCATAACGTCCTTAAATTGTAAGGGTTTGACAATTATTTTGATCGTTCATCGATGATACTTTCAGTATGAACATCACATGTGAATTAACAATCTTGTGGACAGACTTACTTGTCAAAGAAGTAACAATAACAGGGCTTATGTCATTTGTCGTCGGTGTAGTTGGTGTCGCATTTGTTTCCGCATGTTGCCCTTGGTGTCTGTAAAGTAAATATGCAATTATAACAGTCATTTTGAATGCAAACAATGAACACATACAATGTAGTACGCTTTTTAGGTTATGCTAAGCATATACAAAAAAACAAAGTTCTACACAAAGTACGAGTCATACTTTGATGAAGATTATCAATCGACGATTGACTTCTACATGTCGACACTGCATATTACTATTTTCCTCGTGATCGTTTTCTGCATAAATAATTCAATATGCGACGGATGGACGTACATCGTTTGAATTATTATTCCCTTGTATATGAAACAGATCTAATTTGCAATTTATAGTATGAAGAATCAATCAAACAAACAAATATATTGAATAAAACACATACGAGTCGGAAGAAACACTAGGTGTTGTTTCTTGGACGGACGCGGCTTCGAGAACAGTGGCAACCTCGTCACCAGTAACCGCTGATTCAGTGTTCACGTTACCACTGACTGTTATATTCAACTCGGCTTCAGGAGGTCTCACATTGTCATTCGTAATTGTAACATCACAAGCACTATACTCGACCGAACCAGTGCGTGCCGGTTGTGAGTCTTTGACCGAAAAGGCCAAAACTGACGTGTGGAGCTCATCTATCTGCGTTTGAATGATAGCAAATCTCTGTTCGAATTCAGACGCATCGGACTCTCTTGTTTGTTCGTGTAAACGAAGTTTCTCAATGCGGTCGCTGAGACGCGCCAGATCTTAACAGAAAGGATACTCTGTTTTCGGATCTATTATGCACATCAGAACTAGTGTATAATACAATGGAAGTCTACTTGTACCTTTATATGTATAGTAAACAACTCAAGTAGATACATTTTTTAACGTTTTTTTAAACATTGATGTGTCCATAAAAAAGGGTTAACTCTAGTATATGTGCATATTCAGAAACGAAACTAGATAGCATCTTAGTTGTAATGGAAAATCAAATAAAAATAATGATGTTTTAATACGGTAGTTTTTTTTAATGTGATAGAAGAATTCTAGACTTATCAAACTTGGCAAGACTTAAATTCCACATGCGAAAGCGATTTTGCACAAACCTTGTGTGAGTTGTTCTACAGCATCCGAGCTGCAAATAGAACATGATTAATATATTGAGGAATTGAAATCGAAACTAAACAACAATGACCCATTTACGTTGTATAATATATAGTATTTAACACTCAGGGTTTATGAAAACAAAATAATAATGTTAGTCGCAGATGTGGTTTTTGTCTATAAAGCGTAAATAATTTGGAATAGATCTAAAATATGCAACTGTTTGTACCATTTACATCGATGAGAGTCGCCCTCTCCTGTTATTTCGTTTACTCTCTGCAGTATGGCTCGACTGGATTCTTTAACGCCTCGAATATCCTCAAGAACCTATTTTTTAAATAAAGACATCACTAATGGTGGATATAAACATGGTAAATATCAATAATATTAGTGTTTATCAGTTGTTAATACCTGAGGATCCATTTCAATCCGTCCGTTTCAAATCACGTCTCAACGAGTTTTGGAAACCCACTAAAATGTATAAATAGTTCATAGTTATCGGATACACGTGATCGAGTGTAGTCAGAAGCGTGCACAAGTCATTATCAAAGTATGCGATAAAATTGGTTAAATGGGAGTGATCCTCCTTATAATCTTCAGTAAAATTGTATTTCGTATAGATGCGCATAAAGACATTAAACGACAGATTTGGAAAGATTTTTTGTTTATTTTTTGTTTAAGTATTATATTATAAAAAGTAGTTACATTTTCTTTTATATTTTGAAAATAGTGTATAGGTTAAGGTTCATATTAAAACATAAATTACCTGAATTAAAAAAAAGTAAAAATAACTTTTTATAAATGACCGTTGATACTGTTAGACGCCATTATTGTACCACGTGGCTCGGCTATCATGACGTGGTTGGTTATAACGACGGGAATTTTATATCATTATTATAGAATTCTTTTTTTCCGGTAAGACTAAAAACTGTTGTTTTTTCACAATGGAAACAATTCTCTGGCACTTTCTTCTTTTGGCGCATACACGTGGTTTGTATATGCCGTTGATACTATAAGACGCCATAATTGTATCACGTGGCTCGGCTATCATCACGTGGTTGGTAATGACGACAGGTAGTTGATCCAGCCTTGCTGGTTCCAGTCAAATCACTGCGCTGAGGTTGAGACGCTATGTGGATGACGACGGTTATGGTTACATTCCACTAAATCATTGTGTGTCTCTCCGTGGTCCAAAGAAGTACTTATTTCAAAGAGTTCATTTTCTCTTCTGGTTAAAAAAGCAATCTGGCGATCGCACCATGATTTTTGTGGTTATTTCCTGTATCCTAGGTTTGTCTGCACCATGTTGGTGCATTTCATTGCGGACTAATTTAATAGGTGAACATTTGGGGTGCGTTTATTGAAGTACTGTGCTTTTGTCGAAAGCACACTGCCGAAACCCTGTTCTCCGAGGTTGCTTGCATTTGGGCGAATTTTACTCCTTTTTTTTAAATTGCGAGATGGTGTCCTTTTTAATTTTTGGAAGAGGACAGATCCATTTTTAAAAAATTATACCAGGTTGGCAAACTTTTATCCTTAGGAAAGGCAAAGAAAATGCTTGAAAGTGTGCAGTTTTAAAAAGGGACCCTTTTGTAATTAAATTAGTGTATTCAAACCTTATGCGAGAGCAATGAACATCAACTCGGCTGAAAAATAGAGATGGATCAAGCACAGTAAATAAATTCGCCGAACAACAACAACGTATGATGGGCGATTTAATTAAGTCAATGTAAATAAACGTGTGCATGAATATACTTCGTAACCTTATAGATCAGCCGTTCAGTAAAGCCCCACACTCAAAATCAACGAATATTTTATAAAATATTTCGAACAATAAGGTTATCCCATAAACAATCAGTGTTCCTTATAGCAATAGCCAAAATTTTAACGCTAGATTTGGTCTGATAACATAGATTTAACAAGATACAAAATGCTCTTTTTTATTTGTTTGTGG
>VMBQ01001833.1:43639-58191 GCA_007657795.1 Dreissena rostriformis | reverse complement strand
CAAAATTTCAACACTAGATGTGGTCTGATAACATAGATTTAACAAGATACAAAATGCTCTTTTTTATATATTTTTGTGGTACAATAGCAATGGTAGTGGTAGGCATCCGTTAAATTTTGGTATTTTGTTATTTTATTTGAGAGTGTATAGTGTAATACGAGTATACTGTTATACATATATCCTAAAACTACAGAAAGTTTAAGTTTTAGTATTACAACTCAAAAGCATGTCGTCGAAATGTTTTATGATTTTGTTTTTGATAATTTTGTTGTTAATAATAATTATACTACTAATCATAACGTAATAACACCAATAATACTAATTATAACAATTTATCAGGCACCAGGGTCCGTTTAATGCTGAAATGTTCTGAACAATTGTGATTTATATTAATATTACAGTATGTATCATGTTACAAGGGATTGTTGCATGACTGGTAACAAACATAGAATAATATCTTTCATTAGAAGTCCATTTTCTAAATTTATTAAACCTGTGCCAATGTTTCCATTACACGTTTACAAACAATTGTTGTGTTAAATTCAAAGGTAAAATTCATGTTATTATATGACAACACATCTGAATAAGTAAGATACTTGTATTTTACTAGCAAATACTGTTAAAATACATTATTTGCTGCATAAAATATAACAAACGTCTGTGTTATGAAGTATCTCTTGTTGAAATATATTTGTGTGTCTTGTTATGACTTTAAAGTAAGTTCACACACATGAAAAACAACACGAAACCATACAAAAAGTCTTGGCAATTCCTGAAGAGGCCATATCTTTTGTCATGTATTGATGGATTTAGAAATAAAAAATATCAACCATCATAAGAGAGGACCCTCTTTGGCAAAAAGGGGAAGCTACCCACATCCCTCACACGGCGAGATTTTCGCGCCGTTTCCCTTTTATGGGGGATTTTTTACTTCCTCTCTCATTACAACATTTTTACATGTTTGCACAATATTCATTGATTTTTTTTTTAATTTACTATATTTCACACTCAAATTGGACCATATTTTAATTATAACTATATTGTCATTCGTTCAAAAAAAAAATCTTTTTTTTTCTAGTTTTTTCCCCCAACAAATAGGGGAAACAAATAAAGCAAACAAGTTTACTTTTTTGATGGGTGAAGCAACCGATATTCGGCGGTAAAAAAAAAATGAACATCGAGGGCCCTGTTTAAAGACGATGTGTCACGTCTTGAGACCACATGCCGTCTCCACATGTGAAGTGACATCGAGAAAGATACAGACAGACACCGGATAGCCATGATTATAAAAGCTATATGGAGATGTCCGCAGGCAAGCTCGAAATAAAATGACAAAGCAAACAACACGTGGACATGATCAACACACAACGTAAACAATTATCTTACAGCAAAAACTTAGAACGAGCAGAACTTTGAACACATACACATATATTGACGATACTGGTACCTAACACATGCATCATATTATGTTTAATATAATAGAATATATGAAAATGCGAAAACAACCGCATAGTGATACATAACCTATTAGTGACATCCGAGTGTACTTTACTAAAGGCAAGACGTATACGATACGAAACAGATCCCAAATAAATAGTAAACATATAAACCGCGGTCACTTTATTCGAGCAAAGTGTTACTTCTTCTGCAGACATCATTTGTTTTTGTTTTTATTTTTATTTTTAGACGATGTTGTTCCTGATACATTGCTTAGACTGTTATTGTTATTTCTGTTGTTTTTGTTACTCAAATTCATTTCATTTTCGCCATAAGAACTGCCTTGTAATGTGAAGCCTTGTCCTCCGAACGACGTGCTCGAACTGTATAGAAAACAATTAAATATAAAAACGGGTTGTAGTGATAATGCAATATCATATTGTATAAACCTACTAAACCTATATAATATTATATTGAAATACAGTATGCAATGCAAATGAATATTATACACATCTTGTAAATAAAATTGCAGCAGATAATGTAATCCGATATCACGATGCTATCAACAACATGGCAGTTTAAAAACGATCTTGTTTTGTGTTTTAATTGTGAACAAGAAAACGCGAAGTAAATTCGAATCGCACAGGCTCAATAACTACAACATAATTAATATTATTAGTTCTGGATTTTTACTTGATATACTAGATTAGACCGTACTTAAAATACTACTCGCGATAGTATCTGTTTTTATCTATGTAAATATAGCCTTAACTACAAATAGGCAAGGGAAAACTTTACAATAGACTACCAACCAGACTTCCACTTCAATCTTCCCATCCAAACCGTAACTATAGTTCCCTCTCGTTCCATTGTCCCACTTAACCTTGAAAATGAATCACATATCGAGGTAAGTAAACTATTTTATATTTCGCTCGTTTATATGCTTTTGATGGTTTAATAATAAATAGAAACAAATTAAAACTTTCAAAACATCTGCTGCATCAGCCGAGTAGAAACCTTGTACGAGTCCCTTTATAAATGGAAGATGAACATTCGCCAACCATTCTGACATTAAAACACAAATCAGTAGATACAGCAAAAACACGCAACAAAAAACAACAACAAATAAATGCAAATCTAGTAACACATTTTGAACGGCTAAATGCAAAGCTTATTCTGGGTATACATCGGTTTTATGGAGCTCCAAACCTCACTCTTGGTCCATAGTTATTTACAAAACCGTGTAAGTATAAAGAAAAATAACACCATATCATCATAATTCAAATCAAACAGCAATTCAATGGAAGACATTTCAATTTAAATATAAAAAAACACTATTTAACGCTTTGATGTGACCAGTGCAAGAGAACTTTAACCTTCCGGAGAACGATGAAATAAAACAAAAACATGAATCAACTACATTTCGACTTTAATTTAAAAACCTTTAACACCATATATCACATCACATATTTCAGTAGTATTACATGTAGATCTTTATCTTCAAATCAAAATAACACAATTTTACGGTATTCAATATGTTTTCAATACGTATAATTCACGTCGAACTGGTTTGAAAGGCCACGTGATTATCCCATACAGATATTTTTGATAATTGTGTAGACCTTTCTTATGATAAAAGGCCTAAGTAAGTAAGTAAGGAAGTTTTAATGATAAATCATTTACAAATACAAAATCTTACAATACAGACTTAATAGGAGTAGAAAATAAAGTAAGTGAAAGAGAAATACAGTTTTCTCTCTGTTTAATTTGGACATACAGTAAGAATGGCATACAAAATGGAACTAACTACATGCAGTTTAATTTACTTAATTTTATACATGTGTTTGAGTAGAGGAATGTCTAAAATACGGCTTAGGAGAATACAACACTGCCATACATAATCACATTGGATATCTCTCTCAGAACCTACACTATTTTGTCAAACGCAATGAGCACATACCAATGCCTTGGCATCATCCTCCAGTTTAAGCACAACACCGATAATCCCCGGCTTTAAATCCTCCGATGTGTTATCACTACCTTAAAAAGAAAGAATCGTTAGCAATCTACATGTATCTACATGTACTTTAAACAAAAAACACGACAACACATGCTTGAGCTTCATTCAATTGCAGACGACTCATGTATGTGTACACAAATCATTACGAAGATTCAATTATCTGATGACTAGTATATCGACAAAGGTACGAAAACTATAACATTTACACGTACGGTCGACCGAAAACTACAATTACGTCTTACAAACCTGGTTTCACAGTACAGCCGACATCAATTATTTCGCCATGATTCAAGAGTCTGGGCTCATCGACTGGTAGCACTTGGTACCCGACCAGGCCGTAACTATAGACATTTGTTTGCCCATTCAAGTCCCATGTCACATATACACGTCCTGGCGCTAAAGAAAAATGAGAAAAAAGTATGCATTTTTACAAGACATGTGGAAAATTGCAATTCAATAGAGTAGGCATAATAAATTTGGCTTCGATTGAAGATAAAATATAGAATATACACTTTGTGATTGATTGTGAACATGTAGTTGTTGGGTGGTTCTTATTATGGTTCAGCCAACAAATCTATACACAAACAAAATACACTTTTTCATGGATAGTCCAACTATTACAGGAATGTCCAACAACGGTTCCCGGCCCTTCGCTGTCCTGATTCGCCCAATGCCAGTCCGGTCCCCTGCGTACGCGGGAACCAATTCGGAGAAGAGTCGGATCGGTGCTCTCTTGATACCAGTCGCGGCTTTTATTGCCCACGCGACGCGCCATTTCGTCACGAATATCCTTCATATCCTCCTGGTGAATACAGACATGACATGTTCATCATTGATTAATCATTGACATGCATAGATTGAAATGTATCTGCAGTGCTGTTTTCATCATATGTTTTGCATTGGCAGTATTGTCTAATATATTCGTTTACTATCGATGGGGTTTGGCGTTGTCTCTGTCCGTCTACTTTTCTTGTATCAAGCGTGTCGTCAATCGTTGTTTCTATGATACGACAACGAAGTTTAATTCATTAATTCTTTCATAAAACCATTTAAACAGAAACATCTGCCGAAAGCAAAAAACTTACAAGACTTACAACGTATATTTGAATACAAAAGACGTTGACTATTTACTAGAGTAATATTGTTTAGAACACGTCCGCCATAATTATCCATTTTAATAAGTCAAAGTGCGTTTATACTAGTTTTTTTGTATCAAAATTTAATTTGTGCCTCCTTTTTTAACAACACAACGAGGAAACTTAAAATGACAGATATTAAAGACTTAATTGCACACTCATTCGAAAACTCAACTTTGATCACCAAACAAATATTTAGGGTCGGCAAAAAAGGCTCGGTCGGGTAAATGAAAACAAACAACTTTTTACACATTACCAAATCTTCTTTGATAACGCTGATTCTGTTTGGAAGAAACATTGACAGGTCCAATAAGCCCAAAACTCCTCCTTGTGTCTGAAACAAAAGAGAAAAAATTCGTTGTCTTTTCATTAAATTCATAAATGAATATACATGATTATTGTATTTATCATTGGAAAATAGAAAACAATAATAGCGCACATCTTGAGTGCATATAATAGACTATTGTCTATCAGCGTAGCTTAAGGCTGCGATTCTACGTAAGTTTTGATCATACGCATTTAGTACAAATAGTGAGTGTATTTAAATGAGATCAAAGCGAATGTTACTTTTTACATAAAGATATATTAAATCAAAACAAAAACAAACATAATGTCAAATTACGTCATGAAAACAAAGGCCACACTTTTCGGCAGAATTTATTTGTTCTGATGTTTTGAAAAGTAAAGACATGAACATAATAACCATATTGTGTTTTAGATACAAATAACGATGAGTTCACTCAAACCTCACAGAAAAAGAAAGACTTAATATATAAAACATAAACTCCAGGCACATTATCAGTATTAAATTATTGATATCATCAGAATGTCTTATATTTGACCCATTTGACTGATTACCAATAAAATAAGGGTAATACATACAAATAACATTATTTATGAAAAAATAAATCAAACGGGGTTACTGCTTTGGATTGGTCAAAGCAAACATTTCCGACCTTTACCGGTAAAAAGGCATACCAAACCTTACACTAGGTTCAAAATAAACAACAAAATCAGATGTTAAGAAAACCCCCATACCATCCAAATTAAACATAATTAACTAGAATATCAATCCAATTTAATAACTCCATTATTTTACATTCATCCTAACAACAGAGATTGAATTTTATGACTAAACGAAATGTAGTAAAACAAATATCAGTAGCTTTTTTTCGTGTTGAAATTACAGAACATAGCATTATAATATTACATGTACATATTAATATCGGATAGAATCCGTAAAACATGGTATCAAATGTTATATTTCGTTGCCACGATATGTATAAATGAACACGCATAATATTTGTAATTCACAAATATCTAAAAAGTTGTTTGATATTAAATTGAATACACTTTTATTCGAACAACTAATCCTTACGTAGAAATGAAAGAAATTGTTCATTCGACTGATGACAAAAATTAACAGTGTAACAAGTGGTGGAATTCTAAACTGAGTGAAATTTGATTAGCATGGTTTAAATTAACAGTGAAAATTATCCATACTTTTCATTGTCTAACCGGAAAACTACAATCCAAAAATAATCGTTTGTAAGCATAAAATAAAAGAAATTGTTTTTGTTGGATTCGGTGCAATATCGATTTTAATTCGCCCGTGATCATAGAAAAACAAAATCTATAATCACACGTGAATTAAAATCTATATTCCACCAAATCTTACACATATGATCGATATAATCGAAATATCAACTACTCACAGCAAGATTGTGTCGACGGGCCAGTCTTCGTCCATCTCTGTACGTGTACTGTCTCCTTGACTCAGACAAGGCCGTCATGGTTTCTATAAAGTTCTGCAAACCAATTGGAGAATGCACCGGGCTATAGATTATAAACAAGTGCAATTGAGTAATATGAATATGTGTAAGACTATCCAGAAACCGCAACAGGTGGGATACCGTTTCTTACATCATATGTTTCATTGATTTAAGACAAGTGACAAACTGCATATTCATCAGTGCACACACCAGAACACAAATATTAAACATAAAAACAATTGCATACACTTTTAATAAATACTATTAAACACCATTTAAGCAGACAGTTACCTTTCAATTACAATAAAATATATCTGAAGAAGAATATTCGCCACATTTGGCGAATTTCATTACAAAGATAATAGATTAATAATGAAATTACAATTTATATCAGTTATTGTGAAATTAGTATTATCGTTTAAAACAGTCGAACAATATATGCTGTTATTGTATATTATTTTGTATACGATTCCATTTATAAGAATATACCTCTTCATAATTTCCAACGCCCAGGAAAAACAGTGAATTTCCTCTGTTGTCAAGCTCTTCCACCGCTTGTACCAAATGGGCCATGGTCTAGAAATAACGCATGTCATATGACTAAAGTTGTGTACGATCTAACAACACATATAGGGGAATTAATTCAATTTACTATGAAAATTTCAAAACAAGTTCGTTTAATTTAAATGAGCTGATTGCCTTTAAACGCACTATAAGCTCTTTTTAACCACACATATAGGGGAATTAATACAATCTACTTATTAAATTTTCAAAATAAAGCATTTTAATTTAAATGGGATAATGGCCTTTAAATGCACTATATTATCTTTAAAAAAATCAAATAGTGTTCGTCGTAACATACAAACACTGAAACTTGGATATATTTATATGTTACTTATGGTTAAGGTTTTATAACACTAATTAACAATTCAATAATAACTCAACACTAGTATTGTTTGATTTTAAGTGACTGTAATCTGTTTATTTTGACAATAATTGAAACAAATCGCTAATGTATACTCGATTTATTGGGAAAATTTTCCACCTTGCTCCTGCAGAGGAAACCAAGTTTTCTCGTACATATCCGAATGTATTCAAATAAGTGTGCAAATATACACGAATTTAACATTTTGAGCGGATTGACACGAGTCCAGAGACCATAGAGTGTTTAGCTAAAGAGAGCTTTGATCTATGACAATAAACAGTCCTCTACTGCTATTGGGATACTATGTATTGTCATATCGTACATGATCCATTTTACTGAGGTCTTGATTATCCGACCCTGCATTCAGCATTAGCTCCGTTGGTCGTCCGTCCGTTAGAACAATAATTTTTGGATGAAGTCTTATGCCGTTGATAGTAGGGCCTATTTCAGGAAATAAAAATATTAATTGTAAAAAGCTAATATTATTTATAATCCCTGATTCCAATGGTTGTTTCATATTCGATTCTTGTGATAAAATTAGTACTTTTGTTGTTAAAATTAATACTTCTGCTAGTTTATCCGATAACTCCAAAAGCATTTCAGTTGTTTTTACGTACTTGCATTTCGCGCAGACATCGCTCCTGCTAAAGCCATCATTAGCCCTCCATACAGTGGACTAGGTCCACCCAAAGCAAGTCCTTCTGTAAATGTTAACATGTCAAGGATACATGTGGCGGCGTACGCATGCCGTATATGTTAAATGTTATATCCGTACACACTGAATATTTTTTTAAATTACAACTAAGAGTATACTGAAATTAGTACCACTTATGGGGGAATTGTTTTATTTTTTTGGTATTTTGAATATTCATTGGAATTAGTACAAACCAATTTGCTGTCGAACTTCGTCATAGTTTGTCGTCAACAACAGTTTTAATTCTGTTGTGTGACCAAATGTCGCTACAGCGACGTAGTCGTCTTTCAGTCGTGGATTATTTGCTTTGCTTTCTGCCAATCCTATATTACAGTAAAAAATGCAGAAATATATAAGATATATTAGTTAGAAATATAATATACACGAGTTGGCCTAAATTTGTAACATTTTAAAGTTGCTCAAAGCAAATTTGTATTAAATATACAAATAAAAGTTTGTAATTCTACATTGAAAACTTCATGTCAGTAAATGAAAGCGCAATGTCGTTTGCATTATTCCTTATCATAAAATTTGCAATAAGCCTCTCGAAAAAGTAGTGTTTTAATTTTAAATATGTAGTCCGCGTAGTAATTGCAGAAGTTGTATACAGGTTTCAATAAAATCGAACTGATTTCCGGTTTAACGTAGAAATTATTATAAATGTACAACTATTCGTACTTCGTTTGTGCATAAATATTGAACTAATCGGGCTAACGTAGGCTCAATGCATCAGAACTGAAAATCGTTTGTTTAGTGGTAAACAACACACAATCGAGAATAATTCATTCCATTTCTTGTCGATCTGAAGGTTAATATACTAATGAAAAATTATGCTCGATATTCTCACAAACAATAGAAGACATCATCAACAAACGTCGGACAAATTTGAATTTTATTACGATGATTCAGCTGTACATACGGTTTCTGCGCTATTTGAAATTCTAGAGGTTTTACTTACCGGTAAGAAAATCGTTGGTAAATTCCTTGACATGATTCCATGCATTCCCTGACGCCATGCTCTCCGATATATCCAAACAAAGCACAGACACAACGCCGTCTAAATCGCCTGTAGTCTGCAATGCTGAAACAAACACGAATAAAGACCAGGAATGTGTCCGAAGCACGCGGCTGTCCCTGCTTAATGTCACTGGAATTAGTTTGTGACGGACACAGCATATATGTACCAGCCCTTTGTTATTGTAGCTACATTTGTAAACATAAAACATATTTCACAATTGTGACGTTGACGTTGAAGCCAGCACCATAGTAAGTGATTGATGATTTTGTTTGCCAATGCACTATACAGAAAAAAAAAATGACAGTCACATGAACATCTAAGGACCATGCAGAAACTTTAAGCGCCTACCGTAGCCTTAACCTTAAATCAAGTGACATGGTTGTTGCACGCGACATCTGTCTTAATATGATGATCATTTGTATCAATGTATTTCGATATCCCATAATACATGACACAGTAATTTTCTGTACAAGAACATTTACTTTCACTTTATCCATATTAAGAATATATGAAAACTTCAAGCGTTCACTGTGATGTAGTAATTAATAAATATGTGTCACTTAACCCCCCNTGTCACTTAACCCCCCCCCCCCCAAATTATTATAGTCTGAGAACAGAACAGCAGTAAACATCAGTTTATTAGAAACTGGTTCAAAGTCTTCCTCCAATTTATCACAATAAACTGTTATAATATGCATTACCTCTTAATGTATTAATACGCAAAACCTCGTATTGTAATATACAAGTTAATTTTGTTAAACCTTCAAATTTCCCTTATGTAAAAAGTGTGCGTACCTCTGTCTAGGGTTACTTGCGCCATGGTCTTCCATGCATTCTCGTCGCCAAACAGGTATGATTTCCCTGTTTGTCTGATCAGTTTTGTCTCTTAAATGGCGAAAGAAAAGTTCTCAGACGATTACATTCATGCATATATTATCACAATCCTAATGGTTAAAATACCATATGAATCCTTGTTGTTACAACATGCTTAAATGCGCATTGAAAACTTTTAAATTTGTATTTGTTTCCTATAAGTGCTTACATCGATATCATATAAATTAATTGAAATGATATGGATTGTTTGCAAAACTGTTATTAATTGATACGACCTTTTGGCAATACATTGAGACTATGGCGAAGAATAATAACACCCAGCAGTTAACTTTTATTTGAATGAAAAAAACGAAGCTGAACTTTGTCAAACATATTAATTTCAATCATTGTTCAACATATTATTTTAACAGACAGACAGACAGACAGACAGACAGACAGACAGACAGACAGACAGACAGACAGACAGACAGACAGTTAATTATTAAAGTATTAAAGTATTAAAGTATTAACAGTGTACATTACGAGCGTGACAATTTCCTTCAATTACCCGATGCACTGAGTCTACCGACGTTGTTAGAGCTGGCAGTTTGGGTTGGCGCGTGATTTCTATTTGCTGACACTACAAAATTAGGCTTGAAACCATCGGGCGAAGTTTTGGAAGGTGAGCTGTAAAAGCACAACATTATAACATCTGAGACTAACTCTTCCCATATATGCGTTGCTATAGACTCTTAGTTAAACAAAGTATTTTAACAAATGAAGCACTGTTGGTTTCCTTAATGCATTTTTCTTTCCTTTTTTTAGGAAACATTGACAATCGCAAAGAACACGTACAGAGTTAACACTGCGAACACTAAATAAGTGCTTTACCATATTATTACTATCAAATTTACAACATTACCATACAATATAGCACATATATTACAATCGTTGAACAATGCATACTTATAGAGCATAAATAAATCAACATTCGAAAAAACACTTACGACTCCGGTTGCGTTTTCTCTGTAGACATTGAATTTATTGATTCACCTCCTTCGGCGTATTTGTTGTTTCGTTTAGAAGTATCATTTTTGGTTCTTCTTGCTCTTAAATATTGCCTGTCATTTGCTATAATTAAGAAGGCTCGAATAGATTATTTTAATCACTACAACATGCGATTTTACACAAAATATGACGAACGATCAAATGGTTTAAACGAGACATTAAAAGCGTTATTAAAATAAATGTGAAAACAAACAAAAGTACATTACAGTATTGCTTGCAGAAAACGATTAAACTTTTGTTTCGTGTTCGATCATGTGTATTTATTATCAATTATACATATATTCTAATCCTTTCGCATACACGTTTCGCTTAATCAGTAAAAACATATTGAATCGTGTCAGGTTCACATGTCTTTTCAAATGCAAGTGTAATATTTGTATTCCCTAAGAAAGGTAGGAAAGGTAACGTCCTTAAATTGTGTGGGTTTGAAAATTATTTTCATCGTTCCTTAATGATACTGCAAGTATGAACTTCACATGTGAATTAACACTATTGTGGAAAGACATACTTGTCAAATTAGTCACAGCTTCAGGGCTTATGTTATCTGTAGTCGGTGTAGTTGGTTTCGCATTTGTTTCCGGATGTTGTCGTTGGTGTCTGTAAAGTAGATATGCAATTACAACAATTCTCTAACTATTTTCATCGTGATAGTTTTATGTATACATTATTCAATATGCGATGTATGTCCATCGTTTTTATGCCCCCGAAGGTGGGCATATAGTGATCGCACTGTCCGTCTGTCTGTCCGTCCGAAATTCCGTCACACTTTGCGTTTAGGTTTCGAAAAATGTGGAAAAACACTTTGCGTTTCGGTTTACAAAAATGTGGAAAAAGGGGGTATATGTCATCCTATAGTGACAGTTCTTGTTTGTTATTATTTCCTTTTACGTACAACAGATCTAATTTGCAATCAATAGTAGGAAGATTCAAATACACGAACAAACAAATACTTTTTATAAACGTATAGCCTCTTAGTGAAACAAACTGTTTTAACAAATAAAGCATTACTCAATTCTTGGATGTATGTGTGTGTGGTGTATATAAGGAAACTACGACAATCGCAAAGAACATGTACAGAGTTTACACTTATACGGACTATACTTGCCCACTTAGCATAAGGCGAATACTTAACTAGATCTTTGCCATGTTATTGCTATCAAATTTACAAAACCATCATAAAACATATCACATTTAGTACAATCGTCGAACAATACATTCTTATAGAGCATAAATAAATCAACACTCGAAAAACACTTACGACTCCGGTTGCGTTTTCTCTGGAGACATTGAATCTATTGATTCAGCTCCTTCTAAGTATTTGTTGTTTCGTTTAGAAGTATCATTTTTGGTTCGTCTGGCTCTCAAATATGGCCTGTCATTTGCTAGAATTAAGAAGGCTAGGTGATTTAATCACTACCACAAATGATTTTACACAAAATATGACGAACGATCAATTGGTTTATATGAGACATAAAAGCATTATTAAAATGAATTTGAAAACAAACACAAGTTCATAACAGTATTGTTTGCAGAAAAACTATAAAAGTTTGTTTCGTGTTGATAAAGTGTATTTATAGTCAAGTTTACGTTACTTAGTGCAATACAATTGAATTTGTTTATATTTAAAGGTACATATTTCCCTTAATCAGTAAATCGATAACAAATCCTGACAGGTCCATATGCATTTGTAAATTCAAGTGTATTATTGTGTATATAAAAGTATATATAATATACAAAGTGTATATTGAAAGGTGGGCCTACGAACATCATTGGTAAAAAGTTTTGAGTCTTTATAACGTCCTGAAATTGTGATGGTTTGACTATTATTTTTATCAATCATTGATTATACTGGAAGTATGATCTTCACATGTGAATAAACAATCTTGTGGGAAGACTTACTTGTCGAAGTAGTAACAGCTACATGGCTATTTATAATATTTGTCGTCGGTGTAGTTGCAGACGCATTTGTTTCCGCATTTTGCCGCTGGTGTCTGTAAAGTAGCAATGTAATTATAACACTCATTTTATACTCAAAATGAACAAATAATACACTTGTAGGTTATGCTAAGCATATACAAAAAGCATTTACAAAAAATGTACACATTACTATTTTTCTCATGATAGTTTTCTGTATAAATAAATCAATATGCGACGGATGTATGTCCATCGTTTTTATTATTATTTCCTTGTACGTGAAACATATATAATTTGCAATTGATAGTAGAAGGAATCGAACAAACACACAAATATATTTAATTTAACACATACGAGTCGGCAGAAACACTAGGTGTGGTTTGTTGGACGGACGCGGCTTCGAGAACGGTAACATCTTTGTCACCAGTAACTTCTGATTCATTGTTTACGTTACCACTGACTGTTATATTAAATTCGGCTTGAGGAGGTCTCGCATTGTCATCCGTAATTGTAACATCATCAGCACTAGACTCCTCCGAACCAGTACGTTCCGGTTGTGAGTCTTTGACCGGAAAGGCCAAAACTGACTTGTTGAGCTCATCTATCTGCGTTTGAATGACAGCAAATCTCTGTTCGAATTCAGTCGCATCTGACTGTTTGGTGCTTTCGTGTAAACGGAGTTTCTCAATGCGGTCGCTGAGACGCGCCAGATCTATACAGAAAGGATAATCTGTTTTCGGATCTATTATGTACACCTTTAGTAATGTATAATACAATCGAAGTTTACGTGTACATTTATTTGTATAGTAAAATTACAACACTATATGATACACTTTTTTACGTTTTTTTTTAAACATTGATTTGTCCATAAAAATGGCATACTCTGGTATGTGCATCTTCAGAAACGAAACTAGATAGCACCTTAATAATGGAAAATTAAGTTAAAATAACAATCATATTTTTAATGTTTCAATATGGTTTTATAATGTGATATGAAAATTTTAGACTTATCAAAATTGGGCAAAACTGAACTTCGACATGCGAAAGCGATTTAGCACCAACCTAGTGTGAGTTGTTCTACAGCATCCGAGCTGCAAATAGAACATGATTAATATATTGAGGAAATGAAATCGAAACTAAACAACAATGAGTCAATGACCCATTTACTTTGTATTATATACATTATTTTAGCACTCAGGGTTTATGAAAACAAAATAATAATGTTAGTCACAGACGTAGTTTCTGTCTGTAAAGTGTAAATAATTTTATATAGATCTCAAATATGCAACTTGTTGTACCATTTACATCGATGAGAGTCGCCCTCTCCTGTTATTTCGCTTACTCTCTTCAGTATGGCTCGACTGGATTCTTTGACGCCTTGAATATCCTCACGAACCTATTTTTTAAAATAAAGACATCACTAATGTTGGATATAAAGACGGTAAATATTAAAAAAAACTTTTAGCGTTTATCAGTTTTTACTACCTGAGGATCCATTGCAATCCGTTCGTTTCAAATCACGTCTCATCGAGTTTTGGAAACCCACTAAAATGTATAAATAGTGCATAGTTATCGGATACACGTGATCGAGTGTAGTCAGAACGGTGCACACGTTATTATCAAAGTATGCGGTAAAATTGGTAAAATAGGAGTGATCCTCCGTATAATCTTAAGTAAAATTGCATTGCGTAAAATGAACTCATGCATAAACTCATAAGTTTCTTCTAAATTAAAACCTACTACGGTATATATATA
>VMBQ01001833.1:0-40011 GCA_007657795.1 Dreissena rostriformis | reverse complement strand
CAAACTGGCAACTATATGCTCCCCATATATATATATATATATATATGGGTAGCATAAAAACAAGCATTTTGTATCCACAAAAATCTATGTTACCAGAGCACATCTATTGCTATAAGGAATTATTTATATGTAAACTTTATTTTACAAAATATATTACAAAATTGACATTGATTTTTGAGCGTTGTAGAGGCTTCAACTCAATCAAATTGAAAAATCAACTTCATGAGAGAATCGTTAATTGGCTTTTCAAACTTCCCAATAGCTGGCATTTAAACTAATATCAACAATATCAAATCACACCAAAAACTCTCTACCACACATACAAATCTCAAGTCTAACTGACCAAACCATTTCAATCAAATTTTGTTATATCACAAATTTAACACAGTATGTGCGGACTAACTTTCAGCAAGTTAGAATAGCTGTACCTGGAATAATATGTCATCTTGATGATAAGCTAAAAAGCAAAAAGGACATCCATTAACTCTGTTTTTTTATGATGAAAACTACCCTCTTTGTTCTTGTATGACGAGTTCAACATCCCAAAAATTCATCATGCCATCTTGGTTTAACATGACAAAGTTGACTTTGTAATAGTTATAGTCAGATTCAAATAACATCTCATAGATCATTGACTGAGCAGACCCTTGACTACCCCTTTCAGTGCTGGAACCGGATTTTGAAGGCCTTTGCAAACAGTTTGGATCCAGATGAGACGCCACAAAACGTGGCGTCTCATCAGGATCCAAACTGTTTGCTATTCTGACAGTGGTCTTAGAAAAAAAATCGAAGAAAATGCTAATTTTAGAAATTCAGCAGACGACATTTTAGCAGACGACAAATTTCCCAGCATGCAAAGGACTACAGAAAATACTTGTTTGGAGATCATTTGAGCCGCGCTCTGTGAGAACCGGGCTAAATGCATGTGCGTTAAGTGTTGTCCCAGATTAGCCTGTGCAGTCCACACAGGCTAATCAGGGACAATACTTTCCACTATAAGAATTTTGTTGTTTAAGGAAGTTCTGTCTAAACGAAAATCCAATTTAGATGGCAAGTGTCGTCCCAAATTCACAGTCTGCACAGGCTAATCTGGTATGACACTTTACTCACATGCATTAACCCTTTGAGCGCTGGAACCGGATTATGAAGGCCTTTGCAAACAGTTTGGATCCAGATGAGACGCCACAGAACGTGGCGTCTCATCAGGATCCAAACTGTTTGCTATTCTGATAGTATTCTGTGAAAAAAATCGAAGAAAATGCTAATTTTAGAAATTCAGCAGACAACATTTTAGCAGACGACAAATTTCCCAGCATGCAAAGTGTTAAGCCCTGTTGCCCAAGAGCGAGACTCAAATAATTTTTAATGACTAGAAACACAGAAAGAAGAATAAGAGCATGCAAGCTTAGTAAATTAAGGTAAATTTGTGTAGCTCTATCATGACTTGATGACATTTCATTGCACACCATTACTAATATAATTACGCAATAAACAACATCACATGGCAAATGCAACAAATCATGTGAGCTTATGTCTAAAAACAAGCAATGTTCTGGAATAGGGATATACACGTATATGCAACAAATGGTCACAAGTTTGTTCAAAATTTTAAAGGATAAAAAGAAATAAAAATGACATTTTTTTTTCAGAATTGATTGACAATACCTGTTTTCAACAAAAACACTTACGGAGTGATGGGCAGTTTCAGTTGTTGTTGTTTTTGTCAAGGTCAAAATGTTACGCAATATTTTGAAGCACCATTTTATGCGCAAATAACTTAATAATTTTTGCTAATAGAAATATACACCCAACTCCTAAAAATATCATATTATATACACATAAAACTACTACATTCATCACAATAGTTCAACAGACAACTAATTATACCTCTGCAATTAATTCTATAACATTTCTAAAATAAATTATCTAAAATATCTAATAAATACAAACATGTACATTTTTATACAAAAATCTTAACATACACTGACTCTTCAATATAAATATTTTTTCAATCTAGGTTATGTGTAACCCTGCTAAGTAATCATGACTTTTGCATGTGTTTACAATGAAACAAATACATACAAAACAGACAGCTAGAACAAAAAGAAACTATTGGCAGCAATGAAAACTATGAAGGTTCATGCATGTATACACAAATTACTGCATTATTTATTATATTCTGTCTTTTGTCAGTATTCCAAACACATTTACAAGGAAAAATTATAATGATCACAACCATAGCAATACGAAATAATAGCAACGAACTGCAGAAGTAAGCAATAATAGCAACACTCATGGTTTTCATCCAAATTTAGAGCAAAATCAAATCGTAATACTCTCACAACAAAGTAAACATTTCATCTTAACATTCAAATGTGTTCTTAATTATAATGGACATAAACATTTGTGACATGGTTATTTATTATTTCTATTAGGCAATTCCTTAATTACAAGGACCATTGACTTTTGTCATAAAATATATCATTTTTTCAAGAATTAAATCATCTCTACCAATTAATACCACAGAGTGACAAGAACGTAACAGGTGGCGTGAGGCCACTGACACAGCCTTGACACCGCCATGGGATATTGTCGTTTGCTCTCATTTTGGTGAATAAATAACATTAAACATGACACTTTGGAAAAAATTATCCCAGGGAAATGAAAATCTAGTAGTTAAATCCGTTTCTTGGGGATAACTCCGTAATATGAAATATTGTTTTCTAAGCGGGTTACAGCCCCTGCTATGGAAGGAAGAAAGTCATGATGGGATATTGCACTCTCACTGGCTGTTCCAGACGCGCACTAGATTGTCGCGCTCAGGTATGGCACGGAACTTCATGCTTCCGTCGACCCCGCACGAGAACAGCGTGTTCTTGGGGCCGATAGCGAGCTGCGTGACCCCCGTGGCTGAACCCACGTTGCGGAAGAACGTGTTGCTGCGCGTGTGCTCGCCCGGGAACGACGCGATCTGCTGGTGGATATCCAGGCCCCACACCTGATGGGAAATAATATGTGATTTTAAATATCTGGTTAATGATATTATCTTAATTCATCAGGAGTTTCATTAGGTGTTAAAGTGATATTATCTTAATTCATCAGCGGTTTCATCAAGTTTTAAGTGATATTATTTTAATTCATAAGGAGTTTTAAAATGATATTATCTCAATTCCTCAGCTGTCTCGTGAACATTTTAAGTGGTATTCTCTTAATTCTTCAGCGGTTTCATAAAGTTTTAAAGAAGGTGGATGATTTCTATAAGAAGCAGGAGATTTATAGTATTTTTTTTTAGCTTCAAACAGTAGCCAGGAATTGATGAATCATGAGGCTTAATAGATCTCTTCCAGATTTATGAATCACATACAACATACTGTTTTATTTTAATTGGTTTAGTTTGTTTAGTTATTTGTAAATGCTACGGAATGCTTAGCTTTAGAGGATATTTGTTTGCCTCCTGGCTAATACAATAAAATATTTTCTTGGGAGTGGGAGACAAAATGACCGACCAGGAAAAACCAGAGACGGTGAATGCTGGAAACCTGTGCCCGTTTGTCAGGTGTCAGATCACAAACTGAATGTTGGGTCTCATTCAATAAAAACATTTTTCTCGTCTTTAACGTACATTTTTGACATGTTTAAACAATAACAGACAGTTGTTCTTATGTGAAAAAACATACATACGTAATATCAAAATCGATATTTATACAGTGAGAACGTCTGGTTAAATGACTATACACAACCTAAAACGTTATCACAATTTCCTGGTGCAAAACCTGACCAATAGAAATCGCTATATTTCTACTGTAAACTTATTATAACGCGTAAGACAAATATATCACGCTATACTTCGAAACGCGTGAAATTAGTAGTATCTAAGGGTTTGAAATGAAGCCTTTCAAATTGTAATCTATTTAGAAAGGTCTTTAATTAAATTTGATTTTCTAAGGGACATACATGTCAAAATTTGTATCTGAGAAGGAAAAGAACCAAGTACTTAGACACAAATGACAGTTGATTATACCTTAATATCCCCGTCAGCTGACCCAGTCACGAAGTACTCCTCCTCTGGATCCATGGCGATGCACCTGATCATGGAGTCGTGTGCCAGGAACGTGTGTCTCATCTGGCGCTGCCGGATGTCGAAGATGCAGACCTCCCCCTTGGTACCCCCGCTGATCACCAGTTGGTGGTTAGGCGCGTACACCAGCGCATGGCTTCCGTGCTCATGGCATGTGAATGCTGCCAGCAGGGGAAAAATGGGCGTTAAGGTTAAATTTTAAGTCTAAAAAAAAAGTACTTTTATGGAATTTTTGGTTTAAAGAAAGTTTCTTCTAAATAAAACAAGCGGACTGCACAAGCTAATCTGGGATGACACTTTACGCACATGCTGTATGCCAAGTTTTCCCATAACGAGGCTCATTTATTTATTTGTCTTTATCCAAAAATCTGTGCTTTAAAAGGAATTTTGTATTGTATTTTTTATTAAACAGAAATATTATTCTTTACATTATTCAGGTTTTATCTTTTCAAAAAAATATCCTGTTACTGTGTTACACAATCATAAAATATATAACAAAGCATACTTGTTTTATCAATAAACACATACACTGGAATACAAATCCACACACTGATAAAATAAAATAACTATTTAATGATTGTCATGCAAGTTTGAACTAAATAAAATATTTTGAACTTGCGAAGTTCAACCATTGTTCCACTATACCAGCAACCTAACTGCACACCGGAGCCAACTGATGATTCTGACCCAAACCATTTGTATTTTCAGGCAAGTTCGAGACCAATGTGAAAGTTTTAACTAAGGATTGAACAACCTATTAACCTATCCTGCAGGGGTGTGATTTTGGAAACACCATTGAGGATCTGCCAACTTAAACACAATTTATCAATTTATCATTGAGATTTATAAATTCATTAAATCAGCTGAAAGAAGGAAAAGGAATGTCACAATTAAGATCATTATACTTCAGTCCCCCCTCACCACTGAGTTCCCATAGTTCACTAGAGTCACAATTTACCAACACCGGAACCAAGCTTACCCACCAAAGTCAACCCCCTTGCCCACTTGAGTACCCACCGGAGTCCATCATCACCCACTGTAGTTCCCCTAACCTACTTCGGGTTTACCAACATCGAAAGCGCTCCCTCACCCACCACAGCCAACCCCCTTGCCCCGCTGCAGTCCCCCCTTACCTTGCACGCACGCACTCCTAGTTGGCAGCAGTGTGTCCCACACACAGATGTTTCTGTTCTCCGAGGAGTGGCCAGCGGTGGCTATCAGACTTGTGGAGCCCACAAATGCAAAGTCGCTCGTCGTCTTGTTGTGGCACTGGAGGCTCTGATAGGGAGTGAACATTCCATTTGATAAGATACAACTTTAAGATTTTATTGTATCCTGAAGTTGTTTTTGTATTCTCAAAATCAATAATCTTTGAAGAAGTCCCTTTAAGCAATTTTAAATGGAGGATAATAGACCTTTTACATGCAAAACTTCATATCGTAAGAAAAACGGATTTTCGTTGAAAGGTTTGGGAGGAGGTTTCCATGGTAAATAACGTTTTCCCTAAAATTGTGCATCAAATAAAATTTCACTATTTTAAAATTCTATTTTTGGAGCAGTTGTACGCCCACTGATACAAGTGTAATTTGAGTCTCCATTGAATACTAGCACAAGTTTCCACATTTGTTTTTAAAAACTGATTTATTTATTACATAACCCACAAGATTAAATGCACTTTATTCTTTTATCTTGAAATCTTAAGATTGGCAGTTGAATAATGAATTACCAAGGAGGATTTAATTCAGACTTTGTAATTGCGGCCTTACCAGGATGGGTTTGTTGAAGTTGGTCCCATGCCCAACCTGCCATAGGCATATACTTCCCTCTGTGTCACTCACGCAGCACTGAAATAGACAACAAACGAATATAAGCCACGCTCTTGGAAAACTGGGCTTAACCCTTTGCATGCTGGGAAATTTGTCGTCTGCTAAAATGTCGTCTGCTGAATTTCGAAAATTAACATTTTCTTCGTTTTTTTCCAAGAATACTATGAGAATAGCAATAGTTTGGATCCTGATGAGACGCCACGTTTTGTGGCGTCTCATCTGGATCCAAACTGTTTGCAAAGGCCTTTAAAATTGGGTTCGAGCGCTTAAAGGGTTAATGCATGTGAATAAAGTGTCAACTCAGATTAGTAAGGGACAACACTTCCGCCTAAACTGGATTTTCACTTAGGGAAGACTTCTTTAAAACAAAAATACCATAAAATTGATTAGTGTCCTCCAATATTAGGCTGTGCAGACTGCACAGGCTACTCTGGGACTATACATTACGCACATGCATTAAGCCCCGTTTATTCAGGGTGAGGCTCATATATGACTCTTATCAGGCTTCCTTAAACTGCAAAAAAAGTTTTAATACAGCTTATGTCTGTGAGTTGACAACAACATAACACATCTAAAGTTAACAACAGAAAAGAGTTTTGTATTGCACAAGTACTTTAACCTTAAAACAGGTAGTTTTTTTTTTAATCATAACAATTTGCAGCCAAGATTTTTTATTCTATCAGTTACTGTCAATATCACTTTTAAAGGCTATTTAACCATTATCTCAGATTTAAACCATCACACTTTCTGCAGTTAAAAATATTTCACAAATTAGAAGTAACATTTAATTCTATTCTAAGTAATCAGACACTCAAATTTTATACAACCAAAGAGTTGAAGAATTTATTAGGAAAAACTTGTCATCCTGCCCAAAAGAAACCTGAAAAAAATTCCTGAACTGAACTTAAATAAGTTGGATACATACCTTGTTGCCATGGGAATTGAAGAGCACCTTGGTGACCTTAGGGAATGACCCCGGTGACCTGAGGGTTGCTAGGGGCTGGCTGTGACCCCACTCCCAGAGTCTCACACACCCGTCTGAGGTCCCCGTGAGATCTGTAAAAGGAGTGCCTGACATGCTAAACTAGCTGACGTTTGTAAGTGAATAACTAGACATCATATTGTAATCAGACACACAACATACTGATTTAGAATTTGTATACAATACATGCTGACTGAGGCAACATACTGATTTAGAATTTGTATACAATACATGCTGACTGAGGCAATGTAGTGAGATGCATTAATTACTGAATGCAATGTAGTAAGATTTCTGTATAACTAGATGCCATGTAGTTAAGATGCATTTAGTTAGATACCTACATAAATTAATGGAAATTTATAAAGATGCGTTCATAACTTAATGCTATGAAGTAAGAATCCTTCTAAACTTAATGAAATGTAGCAAGATGTGTACATTACCAAATGGAATTTCCTTAGATAACTTCATAACTTAATGCGATGCAATTAGATACCTTCATAATTTGATGCAATATAGCAAGATGCCTTCACTAATAAATGCCATGTTCTTAGATATCTTCATTACTTAATGCATTGTAGTAAGATGCCTTCAAACTAAATTCAACTTTTGATAGATGTCTACAAAACTTAATGCAATGTCATTAGATGTCTTTATTACTAAATGCAATGGCCTTAGATATCTTAGATATATAAATGCAATGTATTTAGTTTCCTTTATTACTTACTTCTGGATATACGCAGTATTTATCCTAATACCAGATGAAAATCGATAGGATAACAACAATCGTATAAACTTGAGCGATATACTATCACTATTTAGAGATCTTTTGGGGTTTTTCCAAAAATGGGAGAATCTGTTTTTGTCAACTACGCAAGAAAAAAATCATAAAAATATGCCATATTTTATAATCATTAATGGAAAAAGGGAGAAATAATAGGATAAAAATAATATTATGTCAGTTTTGGATAAAGATCAAGTTTATCATGCTCGGCACAAACCATGGTTCTAAGCTTTGCATGAAAAACTTGATCTTTATCCAAAACTCACATAATATTCTCTATTTATCCATTGAGACCCAGTTATTTCAAACTTAAATAGTTAGTTAAATAAACCATAGCTAAAGTTTGGAGACAATTTTCTCTTTCTTTTCTGGCATAAACCATGCTATGATGGATACAAACTGAAGAAAAAGTTAATATTGTGTGCTGATTTCGGACAGTGAAAGATCTATAGATGATTATAAAATCTATGCGCATTAGAAAGAACCATTATAAACATTAACGCTTTTAACTCTCCAATAAGCACTTTGACATGCTTGTAGTCGCTTAGAAAATCAAATTAAATTAAAGAGCTCTTGTAATAGATTTAGTTTAAAATGCTTCAATTCCAACCCTAAGATACTGATGAGCAGCAAGCATCATAAAACCTGAAGAGCCTGTGAGTTACTCGCAGGCTGTTCTGGTTTTATGCTGGTTGCATATAGCCATGTTCACTTTTCTAATATTAGAACAACACAGTCCAGTGGCTGCACTCAGTTGTGTGTACTCACAGTGAGGAAGTGTTGGGTGAGCGCTGATACGTCTCACGCCTGGTACCGGACGCCGAGACACCTGCAAATACAAAGAGATGTGTGTGCAATACCTGCTTACAGAGGCATAAATACTGGGCACATTTTAACATTCAATACCCAAAATCTTAGTCACACTTAAATGTTCCAAACAAAACTGTTAACTGTTCCCCTAAAACTATGTTACATGTAAACAGTTCCCCCAAAACTAAGTCATGTCTTAACAGTTCCCCTTAAACTCAGTCACATGTTCGTCTTAACTAAGTAAATGTGAACAGTTCCCCTAAACTAAGTCCCATGTTAACAATTCCCCTAAAACTAAGTCACATGTGAACAGTTCCTCTAAAACTTAGTCACATGTAAACAGTTCCCCTAAAACTAAGTCACATGTGAACAGTTGGCCAAAAACAAATTTTTTATAGTAAAATTCATTTTAATTATTAAATACTTACCTGCTATCTCATTGCTAATCATTCTGTAAGGTTTGTTATTATCCGGAATTTCTGGCACCAACCACCATCGAGAAGCCCGGATTTAGATACTAGGTCGAAACGGTCACATGGTGCAGTGCAACCTCTTCACTAAAAACGGTCTACCCATATGTCAATTCTTCTTCCAATATGTAAAAATATTAGGCGAAGAGCGGGGTTTGAGGTGGGACTCACCGATAGCAGGTAAGTATTTAATAATTAAAATGAATTTACTATAAAAATTTGTTTTAATGTCATAAATACGTTACCTGCTATCTAACAGCTGAATTTGCAGCTGCGGCGGGAAGGTTCGCGTATAGCTCCCCATCACAGCGGAACCCATATACAGGGTTATCAGCTAATCTTCGTTAGTACGGTAATAACTTTTACTTCACGGATAAGGGTATATAATACCTATGCCGTAGAAGACACTACCGTTTGTGCAACCACAAGGGGGCCCAACAAATCCAAGTTGTCTTGTTGGCACTCCAGAAAACGAAGATAAAATGAGGAAAAGGTGGCTGGATTCCTCCAGAAAGCAGCTTGTAGCACGTCAGAGAGTGGGGTATGATTAATATACGTCCACGAAGCCAACAGAGCTCCTAATTCATGCGGTCTGATCTTAAAAAGGGATGAATCCCTAGATGAGAGAGAAGTGTAAGCCTTTCTTATAGTCAAGGCTACCTAACGGGAAATAGAAGCCGCAGACACATTGTCCCCCCCCCCCTTTTAAGGTAATGAAGAGTCTCTTGCGAGAACCTCGAATAGACTTAACTCTACTAAGGTAGAACTTCAAAGCCCTGACAGGGCATAGGAGTCTATCTTCATTTCCACAAGTTCTAGAAAGACTTGGGACCTTGAAGGGTTTAGAAGCCATAGAGGGGAGTTGATTTTTAGCAAGGAATCCTGGCTGACACAACAAAGTGACGGAGCCATCGGAGGAATCAAAACGAAGATGGCCATCTTTGACAGAAAGAGCATGAATTTCACTTCTACGTTTGGATGAAGCCATGGTAAGAAGGAAAACGGTCTTCCAGGTTAGGAACTGTAAAGAAGCCTGATCAAGGGGTTCATAGGGAGCCTTAGTAAGCGACAAAAGAACACAAGCCAAATCCCATTTGGGGGTAAGGGAACGAGAAACAGGACGTTTAAGTTCCATGACTCGGATCAGTTCCCAAATGGCTGGGTCAGCACAGACTTGTGATGACTTACGAAAAGCCAAGGTATGCGAAAGCATAGATCTGTATCCTTTGATGGAGCTAAGAGAAAGTTTCTTATCATCAAAGAGATAGATGAGAAAATCCGCTATGCGTCTAGTGGAACATTTCTGGATCCGCATGAAGTCTGCCTCTCTGAGATAGGAGATCTGACCTGTGAGGGAGATTCCTGGGAAAGTCGCACAGGAGACCGAGAAGGTCGTTGAACCAGGATCTCCTGGGCCACCAAGGGGCGATCTGGAGGATCTGGCAAGAGCTCACCCTGATTTTCCCCAAGATTTGGGGAATTAGAATGGGTGGGGGATAAGCGTAAGCGTCCAGTTGATCCCAAGCGAACGAAAGCGCGTCTACCGCCCACGCTGCTGGATCGTACACTGGACTCACATACAGAGGAAGTTTGTGGTTGTCTCTGGTCGCAAACAGGTCGACCAGTGGATAACCGAATGTGAGAAAAATCTGGTTGGCCACTTCCTGATGAAGTGTCCACACCGACGGAAGTAACTGGTGTTTGCGAGACAAACCGTCCGCCAGGGCGTTGAGACGACCTGGTATATGTTTGGCCGAGAGAGAGACGTTGAGGCTCTTGCAAAGAACGAGTAAGTTCCTTGTTTCCAGATACAGGGAGTGATAGTGTGTACCCCCCTGTTTCTGGATGTAAGCCACGACTGATGTGTTGTCTGTCGACACCATCACACAGGAGTCCCGAAGATGTGATTGGAAATGAGAAACAGCTAGAAAAACTGCTCGCATTTCGAGATTGTTTATGTGCAGGTGAGACTCCTGAGGAGACCACATTCCTGATAATATCAGGCTGAGGGGTTCTAGGTGAGCGCCCCAACCTTCCATGCTCGCATCCGTTATGAGATGTAAAAAAGGTTGCGGGGGAAGAAGCGGTACTCCTGCCAATAGAGTCTCCTCGTCTAGCCACCACTGAAGGTGGGGGACTAAGGACGGGAGGATGGGAATCTGTGTAAGCAGATTGTCCGGAGACCATTTCCAACAAGCTGAGAGATAGTGCTGAAGAGGACGTAGGAAGAGACGTCCCAACTGCACGAAGTCTGCTACTGAGCTCAGGATACCGTTGAGCGAGAGGAAATCTTGAGCTGTGATATGAGATTGGGACAGCACCCATTTGACCTTCAGAAGGAGGTCTGATACACGTTGCCATGAGAACCTGACCCGATTGATGTGGGTCAGAAAATTCATTCCCACGAAGGTGAAATCCTGAGAGGGAATGAGGTCTGACTTGGCTGCATTGAGAAGGAGTCCTAACGAGAGGAGTTCCTTCCAAGAGAACTCTAGGTTCAGCAGAAGCAGTTGACGATCGAGCTGGTGTAAGAGCCAGTCGTCAAAATACTGAAGCAGTAGAATCCCGTGTATCCGGAGATGTGCGCCGACTGCAGCCATGAGTTTGGTAAAAACTCGTGGAGCTGTGGCCAACCCAAAAGGCATAGCCTGAAACTGGTAGACCTGGCCTCGAAAGGCGAAGGGAAGGTACTTCCGGTAATTGGGATGGATAAGAACATGGAAGAATGCATCTTCCAGGTCCAAGGACACACCCCAGTGCATGGCTTTGATGGAGTGTCGTATGAAGGCAGGAGTCTCCATCTTGAAAGTAGGTTTGACTAGAAACGTGTTGAACACTTTTAAGTCTATCACTGGTCTCCAGGAGCCGCTTTTCTTTTGAACAAGGAAAAGGCGACTGTAAAATCCTGGAGAACAAGGGTCGTGAACCCATTCTACCGCATGTTTTTCCAAGAGTCCGAGAATGGAGTCTGGAGTTTGTGGATGCGGAGATACCAGATCTATGGGGACGCGAGAAAGTGGGGGCCTTTTGTGACAAGGGAATAAACCCACGCGTCCGAAGTTATTTGGAGCCATCGATTTGCGAAGTGCAAAAGTCTGGCCCGACTGGTACCTCTGGCATCGGAGGTTGTGGGGGTAGAAAGGGGTGGTCCCTAGGGCAGACCTTGGGGAGGTCCACCCTTGCCGGTAGAAGGATTGAAAGACTTCTGTTCCGGATTGGGTTTGCCCTTTCTCCAAGTTTGGCTAACAGACGGCTTCCGATTGGAAGATGGTCTGTTTTGGAAAGGTGGCCTGTTAGGGGCCAGACATGGAACAGAAGAACGCTTTGTAGGGAAACTGTTTCTTTTAGCATTCTTGGCCGGCGGGGCTACCGGGGGCTTAGAAGCAGGGCGCTTAAAAACCCCAGGGCGCTGGCCAGAGTTGTTCCTAGCTAGGGAGGCATGTATCTGATCTTCCCGATCAGCAGTTAGTGCCGCCTGTATCCTCCCTCCGAAAAGGGAATCTGCTGTTAAAGGAGCAGTTCGAAGTGATAAACACTGCGTCGTCCGTGACAGATGTATCAACAAGGCATGGAGCTCCTCTGGGACTGAATCAGAGAGCTCCCAAGCCATGTCTAAGGCTGTGGCTGCCATTAGATCTAGTTGGTCAGCCAGACCTATGGAACGCCGCTCTCTTAGCTCCCAATTTTCCAACAATGAATAAGGGACTGCTGTATGGGTAGATGATGAAGGCATTGTAAGCGACAGCCAAGTTTTGAAAGGTCCAACCCCGTAGTATGGTCGGGTACTGGGGCCTTATAACTTTTCCCGCCGTCCATCTGTTTAGGCTCCGTCAGCTCCTTAGGGGCTTTCCATCGAGATGGCGAAGGCTTATTGGCTGGTTCAAGTGACTGGAACACAGCCATTGTGGAAGAGCCAATAGGAAGACGGAGGTCAACTCAAGAGTTCGCCTTGCTTACCCTGCCAGGCTCCCGTCTGCTGGCTACCTGTTCTGTAACGGTAACCGCAGATCCTGTAGAAGACAAGGAAGGGCAGGGGCAGAAGTCCTCATCTAAGGTCTGGAACATTAGTTCGTAAACCTGATTGATAGAGGCCAAATAGTAAGGTTCGGCCTCATTTGACTTTGACTCTGAGCCCGCATCAACCGAACCGTCTGCAAGAGCAGTGGTTTGAGTGAAACCGGTTGATACAGAAGTAGGAATACTAAATTCATATGCTTCTATCATCAGTGGATCGTTTTCCGGCACCATCAAATAGTAATCATAGCTGGTGAGTTAGGTCGACCAGTGATCAAGTCAGCAGCTGGTAATGGATCAGTCGTAATCGGGACAAAGATTCCTGGCAACTGTTGGATGCACAAAGTATTGGGATTTGATGGTGTAGCAGCCTAGGGTATACTTCTATGCAATGTGGAAGAGACCCGTGGGGCTGAAAACGTAGCCGAAGTGGTTAGGTTAACCCCTGTATCTGGAGCCTGAGATGTATACGAACTAGTGTTCGAATGCAAATTAAGCCCAGTGGTTGTAAGAACGGCTGAAGTGTGTGTTGAGGCCAATATAGAGGCCAACGCACGTGGACGGGAGTCTCGAGATTCCTCAGAGGAGGATCGCCAAGGGGACCAAGGGGTCCGAGAGCGCCTAATTGAGGAAGGTCGATGTCCCTTATCCCTGCGATGCCGAGAAACTGTTTGGCGACGCTGGGAATGATGTTTCCTGAGGTAGCGTCTCCCTGAGCGTTGGCGTGATCGCTTACGAGAGGATCGACGCCGAGAAACAATCCGGGAGCGTGCCCGACATCCACTCCGATTGTGATGAGGGCTCGTCGAAGCAGACGATGAGTCATACGACGACGAGACCGAGGAGGAGGAGTGGCCGGAAACATCCGACACTATGCGTTTACGTCTGTGACTCACAGTAGAGACAAGACTGCGCCTACCGTTGTGGAGCACTGACAACGTCGTGTCAACATCAACGGTGACCGGAACGGTCAGAGGCTGACCGGTGACCGGACCGGTCAATGACCGGCGCCCAGTACCTGGTGACCGGACCGGTCATAGAATGACCGGTGACCGGACCGGTCATAGAATGACCGCTGACCCACCGGTCAATGACTGGTGCCCAGACCGGTCATAGAATGACCCGTGCCCGGACCGGTCATTGAATGACCGGTGACTGGACCGGTCATTGGATGACCGGACCGGTCAATGACCGGTGACGGGTACTCGGTGCCCGGACCGGTCATAGAGTGACCGGTATCCGGACCGGTCAACTGGTCGGTACCCGGTGCCCGATGAACGGACCAGTCATAATATGACCGGTGACGTCACCGGGCAAGGACCGACGCATGGCAGAAGCCAAGTGGTCGAGGTCTGGTGGGGAAAAGTCACAGCAAACCGAACTTCCCCCACTCCGACCAGACGTCAAAGAGTCACGTTTCCGGCTCTTAAACAGACATGTTTTCGTATTCCAGGTGTCATCTGTCCAATCATCGCAGAATGGGCAGGTGTTGTCCTGGGTACAGCCGGTACACGTAAGGCAGGAATTATGGGAATCCCACGCTGCCAATACGTGACCGCAAGAACCACGTGTTTGTGGCATAATATCTTAAACAAACAAAAATTAATACAAGAAATATATGGAGAAATACATGGAGAATATTTAGTAAAACAATTGAAAACTTCTCTTTTGTTTATAACAAAAACCCAGCGTAAAAACAGCAACAAATTAAATGTCAACTAAAATGGCTGTGTTTATAATATGCATCCGGAAGAAGAATTGACTTATGGGTAGACCGTTTTTAGTGAAGAGGTTGCACTGCACTATGTGGTCGTTTCGACCTAGTATCTAAATCCGGGCTACTCGATGGTGGTTGGTGCCAGAAATTCCAGATAATAACAAACCTTACGGAATGATAAGCTATTAGATAGCAGGTAACGTATTTATGACATTAAAACTTAGTCACATGTGAACAGTTTCCCTTAAACTTAGTCACAAGTGAACAGTTCCCCTAAAACTTAGTCACATGTGAACAGTCCCCCTAAAACAAGTTGCATGTGAACAGTTTTCCTAAAACTTAGTCATATGTGAACAGTTCAAAACTTAAGTTAGATTTTGAACAGATCATTTCTTCAAATAGTTTGAATGCAGTTTTGATAATTTTTTGTTTATAGTTGGTATTCTGAAGTGGATTAGAACAAGAATTTCTGTCATGATAAGAGTATCTGGAGTTTCATTGTAAGCTCTTTTACATACTACAACAGACTGATGTGTGCTGTGTGAATGCAGTAGAAGTACTGGTTAGCTCTCCAACTGTTTTAGTTTAAGTTTAAACCTATTTATTTTAGCTCAATTGCATCCAAAGGCTTATTGAAACGACCTTGAGTCCATTTCCTGGGTAGAACCAGCACTTATTGTCTATTGGGAAGATCTATGTTCCCACATTGGGGATTGAGGCCTGCAGAGCTCCAGATAAGGATTTAGTCTAAAGGGTATTTTACCCCCTGATATTATTGATAAAGCGTATTTTACTCCTTTGTTTCAGCAATAAAGGGTATTTAGGAATACTGAGGGAGATTTTCCATTTCAATAGAAAACTGACATAGTACATGGCGTGTTTAATTTAGAAATATTAGTATTTGTTATTAATAAATGCAAACAGAATTAATTTTAAATGATGATATGAACAGACTTTCTGTGAAATATTCCCAAAGGAGCCGCTGGGCGCTTAAAACGTCCCTTTTTTGATCCACAAACATGATGGGCCGCCATTTTGTTACAAGCTTATTTTGATTGACTTTCTTTTGATTCAAAGGTTAACTTACATTAAAAACTCATCTGGATTATTGGTTAAACTGGTTACGCACTTTTATCGATTAAAAAAACATATCACTTTGTATTGCGTAATATTACGCACTTGGCTGATTTTTTAAATTTTTTCAATGCGTAAATATGCAGATACGCATCTTATATGGAGCTCTGGAGGCCTGACCTCCAGATCGCTAGGGAGACACCATATCCACTTCGCCTCTGGAAACTTTTGAGCTGGTTTAAAAACCCCTATTCTTTGCATTGACCGTTCCAAGGCGTTGATCCCAGTTTTGATCATTTTATGTTTATAACAGTTGGTGATCAAATTAAAGAAGAAGAATTTCACTCCTGATTTTCTAGAGTTTCATAGTTTGCTACATATTGAAAACATAATGAACATGGTTAAGTAGAGTGTAAGTAGGTCGACACAAATTATACAGTGTACTCATATGAATTACCAATGTGACAGTCTAATGTATATGAACGACATCTATGACACACATATATGTGACTAACACATTTGAAGAGAAGTATACGTGGACAACATACAAACAAAGAAAGGTTGAAAGAACAGCATATTAATGACCTACATTTTTTTTTTATTTAAATATTTTTAACAAACTATTACTACTACAATTTTTAAGGTTCTTAGTGAAGATTTGATCTTGTATTGAAATTAATTCCATTACTTAAGCCTATGGTAAATCAAAATATGTTCATACAACTATAATTGGTTTACAATCTATACACTGTATGCATCATGAGTATTAAAAACAATATAAATTTCTGTGAAAAGGGGGTTAAATGCATGTGTGTAAATTGTCGTCCAAGATAAGCTTGTGCAGTCCACACAGGCTAATCAGGGACATCACTTTCCGCTTTTATATTTTCGTTTAAAGAAGGTCTCTTCTCCATTCCAGCAAAAATCCAGTTTAAGAGGAAAGTGTCATCCCTGATTAGCCTGTACAGACTAAACAGGCTAATCTGAGACGACACTTTACAAACATGGATTAAACCCCCCTTTTAACCCTTTGAGTGCTGGAACTGGATTTTGAAGGCCTTTGCAAACAGTTTGGATTAAGATGAGACGCCACAGAACGTGGCGTCTCATCAGGATCCAAACTGTTTGCTCTTCTGATAGTCTTCTTTGAAAAAAAATCGAAGAAAATGCTAATTTTAGAAATTTAGCAGACAACATTTTAGCAGACGACAAATTTCCCAGCATGCAAAGGGTTAACAGAGTAAGGCTCAATTGTATGATAGCAAGTCAAGATTCAAAACAATCAGAGTGCTGGGTAAACAAACACTTTGCTCTGAATTTGATCGTAAAGAATTAATGATACCAATCTGCATTAAAAGGAAAATATCCTATTTTAACACTGACTAAAACGTTTGATTTAAGGTGACACACAACTAACACTCAGAGGACACAGGCACATGTTAACACACAACAAATATCGAGCGCAGAGTGTGAAACTATTGTTTCTGCTTAACATTTCAATTTTTGATACATGCTTGATCATGGATAAATAGAAGGTCAATTGCAGGTGGAAATTCAATTAATCAGTGACACCAATATGCTTACAATGACAAGTCAATTTCCAATAGAAAGTCAATTAATCATTTAAACAAACATGCTTACAATGACAGGTCAATTCCAATGGAAAGTCAATAAATCAGTAAAACAAACTTGTTTACAGAGACAGACTAAATAGGCACCATGCATGGGAGGCACAACATCCAAACTTGTTACCGTTTTCACTAGTCGCCAACTGCGGTCCACAATAAGGTACGAGTGAAGCGGGTTTGAGACCCCATGCACGTGTAACCCTTTACCCTGAGTCACGGAAAAGCATTCCCCAAAGAGGCAGCGGAGAAACAAGCAACACATATTAGTCCAATTAATTGTGTGTTTTTTAATGAAGGGCCCCAAATGGGTTATTAATCTACAAACTGCATACCAACACTCAAAACAACTTCTGTTAAGTGACAAAAAATTGTTATTTAACCATTAAGAAATATCTGGGTTAATGGTATAATCTGTATGATGTTTGTCATAAACAAGAGATGTGTTTGTCAGAACTTGACCACCACATCATCTACATACAACTTCTGACCAAGTGTGTTGAAGATCGGATGAAAACTTCTTGAATTAGAGTGCGGACATGACCATGCTGAATGTGTAAAACGTACTACGGGTAAGTGACCCTGTGACCTAGTTTTTGGACCGGCATGGCCCATGTTCTAACTTGGCCTAGAGATCATCTATATAAAACTTCTGACCAAGAAGATCGGAAGTAAACTACTTCAATTAGGGAGCAGGCACCATGCTCAATGTTTAAAACGCACTAAGTGACCCCATGACCTAGTTTTTGACTTGGAAAGGCCCCTGTTCGAACTTGGGATTAAGATCATGTAGATANTATCTGGGTTAATGGTATAATCTGTATGATGTTTGTCATAAACAAGAGATGTGTTTGTCAGAACTTGACCTACACATCATCTACATACAACTTCTGACCAAGTGTGTTGAAGATCTGATGAAAACTTCTTGAATTAGAGTGTGGACACCATGCTGAATGTGTAAAACGTACTACGGGTAAGTGACCCTGTGACCTAGTTTTTGGACCGGCATGGCCCATGTTCTAACTTGGCCTAGATATCATCTATATTAAACTTCTGACCAAGAAGATCGGAAGTAAACTACTTCAATTAGGGAGCGGGCACCATGCTCAATGTTTAAAACGCACTAAGTGACCCCATGACCTAGTTTTTGACCCGGCAAGGCCCCTGTTCGAACTTGGGATTAAGATCATGTAGATAAAACTTCTGACCAAGTTTGGTGAAGATCGGATGAAAACTACTTGAATTTGAGAGCGGACATCATGCTGAATGTTAAAAAACGCACTTAGTGAGCCTGTGACCTAGTTTTTGACCCGGCATGACCCATATTCGAACTTGACCTAGACATCATCTAGATACAACTTCTAACCAAGTTTGGTGAAGATAGGATGAAAACTTCTTGAATTAGAGAGCTGACAACATGCTGAATGTTTAAAATGCACTAAGTGACCCCGTGACCTAGTTTTTGACCCGGCATTACCCATATTTGAACTTGACCTAGACATTATCTAGATACAACTTCTGACCAAGTTTGGTGAAGATCGAATGAAAACAACTTGAGTAAGAGAGCAGACAACCAATACGGACCGACCGTCAGACAGACAGACAAGCTCACTCCTATATACCCCCGTAAACTTCGTTTGTGGGGGTATAATTACTTCCCTTGGATTGTATTTTTTTTACCTTTGACCTTGAAGAATGACCTTGACCTTTCACCACTCAAAATGTGCAGCTCCATAAAGATACAAATGCATGCCAAATATGAAGTTGCTATCTTCAATATTGCAAAAGTTATAACCAAGGTTAAGTTTTGGGACAGACACCGTCATACAATGACAGACAGGCCAAAAACAATATACCCCCTCTTCTTTGAAGAAGGGGGCATAAAAATCCCGGGTTTGTATTAAACATGATCAAGGAAATACAAAACAGTGCAGTTTAAGCAAAGGCTGAAAAAGAGAACATCCAGCAAAACCATGCAGAATAAAATTAGAAGAATTGATAAACAAGAGATGTGTTTGTCAGAAACACAATGCCCACTAATGCGCCGCTTTGCTTTTTTTGTTGTTGACCTTTGACCTTGAAGGATGAACTTGACCTTTCACCACTCAAAATGTGCAGCTCCATGAGATACACATGCATGCCAAATATGAAGTTGCTATCTTCAATATTGCAAAAGTTAAGACAAAACTTTAACCTAAGGTTACAGTTTTGGACAGACAGAATGACAGACAGACAGGCCAAAAACAATATACCCCCTTTTTTTAAAAAGGGGGCATAAAAAAGACCACCTGGTTATACCAGAGAGACTGAAAAACAAAACTCTGAAATCTACGTCATCTTCTTGGGAAAATGCAGCAAACTTTATCAGTTATATTATTATATTAACATAATAACTAAAGTTTTCAGTCAGTCACTCTAAATTTTCGGAACCCCAAAATAATTATTTTTAGTGACTCTTAATTTTCGGACATTAGGGTTTTTGTTTACAACCGGTACTTCAGAATGTTATGAACACCAAATAACTCCAACGAACTGATGGAAGGACTAACATATACTCAAAGGCAAATCTATATGCCCCCAATGTGAAAGCAGAGGCCCTAAAATCTACCTTTTCCTCTTTGAAAATTCATAAAACCTTACCAGTGATAGAGCTTAGTTAAACCCATTTGGCCAATAACAATTAAACCATGTTCTGGGAACATGGGGCTTAATGGATATGGATAAAGTGTCATCCCAGATTAGCCTATGCAGTCCCCAAAGGCTAATCAGGGACAACACTTTTGGCTTTTATAGACTTTTTTGTTTAAAAGAAGTCTCTTCTAAATGAGAATCCAGTCTAGACCGAAAGTGTCATCCATCATGAGCCTATGCGAACTGCACAGGCTAATCTAGGATGGATTAAACTCCGTTTTCCCAGAGAAAGGCTCAATTGGAATAAACAAAGGGGCAATCAGCAGAAAACAAGGGTTCATCAAACCCTTAGACAAAAAAGAATCCGCCCAACTCACCACACTGGTTCCCCGTCCAGTCTGAGCCATCTGTCCGGGAGCCAGGTGCACGCTGGGAGTGGAGGCAGCTGAGCTCTGATTGGTCAGGGGTGTGTTGGTGCCGCTCCCACTCTGCTGTGTGTACGAGTCTGACGGTGTCTGCACCACCAGGAAGTCCACGTTGTCAGCAAGGTTGGCTGGAGATGGGCTGAAAATGGGCATTTGATTTGAGAATGAACTTTCTGTGATAAGCCGCTAATTCAATATATGTTCAAGGGAGATAACCAATTTATGTTAGATGAAAACAAAAAAAGGTAATTTCAATACCTATTTAAGGGTTATAGGCTCTGTTGCAAGTTAGAAGTAGTACAATACAATTACAAAATAATGAGGTAAAACATTCAGATGCAGTTTGAATAACAAGGCTGACATCTCTGTTACACATTTGAAAGCAATAAGCTACAACAACAACCTTTTGGTTAATGAATGCAATTTCTGCTTTAAATATATTTATTCAAGGACAATACCTCTGTCACTTGTAAGAAACATATCCAGGGCAATAATTGTTTTAATACAATAACATCTATTCAAGGGAAAAATCTTGTCAATTCAAATATATTCAAGGACAATAACTCTGATATATCAACATCTATTAGAGGGAAATTACTCTGCTATTTCCCAATTTCAAAATCTACTCACAAGCAATAAGTCTGATTTTTAACGGCTACTTAACAGCAATAACTATGCTATTCAAGGGGGCAAAAGTCTGACTGTCAACACCTACTCAAGGGCAACAACTCTGATTGTGAACATCTACTCAATGTCAACAACTCTGACTGTCAACATATACCCAAGGGCAACAACACTGACTGTCAACATCTACTCAAGGGCAACAACTGTGCACATACTTGTTGAACGCCTCTATGTCCATCTCGTTCTCAACGTCCAGCCAGACGGGCGGGTTGAGCACCTGGTTGATGTCCAGCTCCACCAGCTCCTTCTGCGTCGCCAAAGTGATGAAGTTTGAGTTCACCTGCAACACAAGTACCGGGTTATCCCTTTACCGCTCAGAAGCGAAGTGAAAATGGCCATACGCAACCAGCATAAAACCAGAACAGCCTGCCAGTAGCTCGCAGTCTGTTGAGGTTTTATGCTGTTTGCTGCTCATCAGTACCTTAGGGTTAGAAATGAAGCCTTTAAAACTTGAATCTAACAAGAAAAGTCTTAAATTTGATTTGATTTTCTACAAACTCGTCAAAGTGCGTTTTTGAGGGGTAAAGAGTTATATTATAGTAAAAATTATTAAGACGCTTAGACTACCACAAATTGCAACTGATTTTCTACTTTCTTCTTCAGTACACATTTCCACTTGGGTTATTTCACATTGGATTCCAAATATTGCATTAATATTATAACTCAGGAACGTCTGATTAAAGATTTTAATTGAGTCTGACATTAGATGACTGCCCTGCCTTTGTAATGTTTTTTAAATTTGTATTTGTTTTGATTTCATTCACTAGTTTGAGCCTCTCTCTGTAAAAAAAAAAGGGGTTTAATGCATGTGAGTAAATTGTTACCTCAGATTGGCCTGTAATCAGGGACGACACTTTCTGCCTCAACTGGATTTTCTCTCAGAAGAGACTTCTTTTAAACAAAAAATACAATAAAAATGGAAAGTGTCATCCATGATTAGCCTGTGCACACTTTACGCACATGCATTAACCCTTTGAGCGCTGGAACCGGATTTTGAAGGCCTTTGCAAACAGTTTGGATCCAGATGAGACGCCACAGAACGTGGCGTCTTATCAGGATCCAAACTGTTTGCTATTCTGATAGTATACTTCAAAAATCAAAGAAAATGCTAATTTTAGAAATTCAGCAGACAACATTTTAGCAGACGACATATTTCCCAGCATGCAAAGGGTTAAGCCTCGTTTTCCCAGAGGCTCATTTCAATTTCAACTAAAGCTTTGACACAAACATGAATTAAAATACCCCCACACCGCTTTATCACAATGCACTGTTTAGGACAGTTTCTGAATCCCTATTTTCTTAAATTTACAGATTTTACCACTAACATTTTAAACACCTCTGTAGCTTTTATTAAAAGTTAATAATTCGTATTTATTTATGTTCATTTCCATGAAAATTTGGTAAAATGAAGGAGACACAAATGAAAGTTGCACATAAACGATGTAAAACAGAAAGTGGTAAATAAATGAAGACAAAGCTTAATGCTGATGACCAACATACACACGCACACACAAACATGAATTAACAGAATGCACAATTACATAGATTCAATTATAAGACATTTTTATTTTAAGCAAATAACTAGTTTCGTTACAGAAAACCTTTAGAAAATGGGAGGGACAAACAGATGTACAAAGCGATGAATATAAAATCCTCCCACAAATTTGTTTGGGGAGCACACAAACATGGAAAGCTAGCCCTTTAAGCGCTGGAACCGGATTTTGAAGGCCTTTGCAAACAGTTTGGATCCAGATGAGACGCCACAAAACATGGCGTCTCATCAGGATCCAAACTGTTTGCTATTCTGATAGTATTCTTTGAAAAAAAATCAAAGAAAATGCTTATTTTAGAAATTTAGCAGACAACATTTTAGCAGACGACAAATTTCCCAGCATGCAAAGGGCTAGAAATGGAAATATGAAATTTGCAACAAATGAATACAATAGAAAACACAAATTTTAAACATGTAATTGAACTTTTAATGTTTTTAACACAAATAGTACCCTACACCAATCTAGTAAAAGGTGAAAGTTGAAATTCTATTAATTCTATTAAAACATGCAGGTGTTAATTGAATTTTGTTAAAAAGCATTTTATAATTCAGCTGCCCAAACAAGGTTAGTACATGCAAACAATATTGTGTATGTGCACTATTTGATAAGTGTTGTATGTGAATTGTAAAAAATGTTATCATTATTCATAGTAAATTTGATTACAGAAAACAGGTGTTAAAATAATCATTCAAAGTGCTGATGGTTGATTTCTANCCCCCCCCCCCCTCCCCCCAACAACAACAACAAATGAGCTGATAAATGAATACTGAATTTGTATGATAAAACACAACTCAAAGATAAAACTTAATGTTCGTCCAAGAGAACAGGAAAATCTTTCTTGTTAAATTCATTTGTTGGATTTTAGCCCTTTTTGAAAGTTTTTCAGTTATATCATTAGTATTTGTACTAGTGACCATGATTTGATCCCATGACCTCCTGGTCGCTAGGTGGACACCATATCCACTATGGAACAGCGATCTTTATTTTTTAATCAGACCTAGTAACTTAATTTTGACCCCATGAGACCCAGTTTTGGACCTGGCCAAAATATAATTAAGACAAATGTTCTGACCGAGTTTCATGACGATTGGCCAATAAATGTGGCCTCTAGAGCGTTCACACGGAAAATGTTGATGACATATGATGGACAGTAGGCTATCACAAAAGCATGCCATGAGTATGTAGTGCTCTGTTGCGCTCAAAACAAATCAAAATTAACTAAATAACTATCATAAATGTGGAGTTCATACATTATTTTAATACTGTATGAGAATTGGCATACTTTCAAAAGCTGAAGTCTTAAGAATCCAGAAACTGTTAAAAAGTCGGATAAAATTTCACATAAAAATACAACATGATAAAACAACCATCGAAGAGAACTGAAGCCTGGCTGAATAAAGGGCTGTGATACCTTGTCCACTTAAGAGCAATAAATGTTGACAAGAACATGTTAGAAAACACTGGATAGTATGAAGCATCTAAAATCTACGCATGTGGTTATAGAGGAAGTATATTTAAATTAAAAATCATGGACGGACAACCCCATTGAGATTAAATGTGAATATCTTTCTTAATCTTAAAAAAAATAATAGTTTTATTACATTGGTTATTGAACTACAGTTTAGCAAGCTGGTGCAAGATAAAAGTAACAAAATTGATTGCCACTTATGAAGTTGACCAAAGAAAGCACAATGACTGACCATGATTTTTATTTGGAAAGGACTCACCTGATTGAATACTATGACCTTCAATTGAGTGGAGGGATAAGAGTTCATATCAGATACATCACTTGGTTAGCAATATGAACAGTGTTCTGGGAAAACTGGGTTTAATGCATGTGCATAAAGTGTCGTCCCAGATTTGCCTGGGCAGTCTGCACAGGCTTATCAGGGACAACACTTTCCACACTGGATTTTGGTTTAGTAGAGATTTCCTTTTAACCAAAAATTTCATAAAAGCAGAAGGTGTTGTTCCTGATAAGCCTGTGGGGACTGCAATGGCTAATCTTGGATAACACTTTTAGGCACATGCATTAAGCCCAGTTATCCCAGGACAAGGCTTTAATGATTAATGCGTTAATAGTTTACACAATTTAGTTTAAAATCATTTGATAATTACAATGTTTTCATAACAATAAAAGGTGTTTTTCTCATCCACATTGAATTGCCTTGTTTCCCATGTGAAACAACAGTTAGAAATATTCTTATCTTAAACCTTTTTGAAAACAGTTTGAAAGACACTTACCATGGACATGCAGTCCAATAGTTCCAGTCATTAGTGTGAAATTACTGATCTTTAAATGATTTACTGGTAAATGAGCATTAATTATGAACATACCCTTATTTGGAACTTTAGCAATAACTACTAAAAAGCTTAAACCCGTTAAATCAAAACCAAAGCTGTGATTTAGTAATGAAACCCTCTAACGACTAAAACTCCCAACTTCAAAAAATTAATTACCGGTACCTGAACCATAAAAAAAATGCTAAGACATAAAAATGGGTCACATACCCCAAACACACACTAACAGAAAAATGGATAATAAGGTTATAATGTTATTGAATCTACAATGCAATTAATACTATAATATATATACTTAATAATATTAAAGCCGACACACTCAGTTTGCTTTAACAGTACATTATTTGATATCATAAAATGAGGACAAAAACAAACATTTGAAGCATACATGAAACAAAAGCCATCTGTAAACACCTTCAAACAATAACAAAATTTCTTGTTCAGGGCAGAATAAATAATAGTTACTTACACTAAAAAATGACACTGAAAATGTCATCACAAAAATCACAAGATGACATCATTTAATACATTAAAGCTAAGTTTGGTCGTGAATAACAATGATTAATGCTTAGAAAGAATGGTACTTGCTAAGATAAATTCTTTATATGGTCTCTTACTGACTTCATAAAGTGTGATACAGGGTAGTACATTTGCACTGGGCTCAACCTTTAAAAGTTGTGTCCAATATTAATTTACTGACCCCATGGCAACATCACAGAGCCAGTAAGATGTACTGTATATCCTCATAATAATAAGGGTTGACCATGAAACAATAGCTAATGTACTATGCATGTATGCAAAAGCATTCAATGATAAATATGCAAAATTTGCAACACAAAAACTTTTCTCAAATAAGACTTGAGATCCAGCATAACATAGGAAAATAGGGCTTAATTGCATGTGCATAAAGTGTCATCCCAGATTAGCCCATTCAGTAGGCGCAGGCTTATCAGGGACTACATTTTCCGCCAAAACTGGATTTTCACTACGAAGAGACTTCCTTGAAACAAAAAATACAATAAAAGCAGAAAGTGTCGTCCCTGATTAGGCTAATCTGAAATGACACTTTACACGCTTGCATTAAGCCCAGTTTTCTCAGAACAAGGCACAACAAATTCCAATAAGCCTGCCACTCTGCATGTCAGCCCATTTCAAGCGGTAACATAACCTTTATAGTTTAGTGGGTTAGCTGCCGTATGCCTATACTGAACTTTGGACTACCGATTTGCAACGGACAAAAGTGAATTTCAGACTGATGAAAATGTTTTCTTAAAATATGCTTTAATACAGATCAGAAGAGCATTTGGCATTAACAATCTCTTATTAAAGCATTTGGCATTTACAATTCTCTTATAACAGCATTTTTTATTAAGAACCATTTGCTACTGACATATTAAGAACCATTTGCTACTGACATATTAAGAAACATTTGCTACTGGCATATTAAGAACCATTTGCTACTGACATATTAAGAAACATTTGCTACTGACATATTAAGAAACATTTGTAGCCTGTATAGATGTCCACCAAATTTTTCTTCTTTGAGTGCAAGTCTATAATTTTCTTTTCTAAGGTCGTAGTCTTTTCTACGCCTAACCCTAAGGATGGGTTGGTATAATATATAGGTCTTGCAAGTCAATTGTTGGGGAAAGGACATGAGGCATAGGTAAAAAAAACATAATTTCCAAAACATTAAACCAATTTTATTTTTTTTGTATTTGACATTTTCAAATGATAAATCTTTTTTTTTATATAAATCCAATTTTTTAACTTGCTTTCTTTGAAGCTGAACATTTACAATTATTTTTTTCATTTTAATCACAAAAATATTGTAATAATGCCCCTCAATTTAAAGTTTGGAAATTGGTAGTCCAGAGTTCAGCAGAAAACTGAATATTTGCCTAGCTACAAATAGAGTGCTTCGTGAACTTGTTGTCCAACTGACCTCATTGCCAAATAAATTGCAACCCTGGAAATGCATTGAAACAATATTTCTTGTATACATGAGACTACCTTACAAATACAAGTACATTTATACAGCGCACAAATTATTTGACAATATTCAATTTCGCTGTACACAGTTCTATAACTAATAAAAAAGCTCAATTGCCATAGAAAAAGCGCAACAAAAGTGTTTTAAGTTTAGTTTTAATTTAAATTCGCTCTGTGTGCTTAACATGAGACTACCTTGATAAACTGGTAACAAATAAAGTAATACCCTTAACTACTGTCATAGAAAACACAAATTTCAAACAAGTGTTTGCAAAGATAAAACATATTTTTTAGGTTTAATGTTTCTGAGGATAATTGACTTAAAATGTATGAAAATCACCCAATGCAATCCATATCGAAAACCAACAATAGTTTTCAAATACATGTATACTTTTTTCCATAACTAATGCAAGTGACTTTTAAAGAGTCATATTTATTTACATGTTTTAACACTTACATGTATGTTTTTGTAGAAAGAAATCATAATAAATTTTAAGTTGAAAGCTACATTACTTCCTTGCTTCATGAGAACCTTACCACAAATCTAGCCACACTCTGGGATAGGGCTTAATGCATGTGCGTAAAGTGTCTCCCCAGATTAGCCTGTGCAGTCTGCCTCTAATCAGGGACGACACTGTCTGCTTTAATTGATTTTTTTGTTTAAATGAAGTCCCTTTTAAACAAAAATCCATTCTAGGTGGAAAGTGTCGTCCCTGATTAGCCTGTGCAGACTGCGCAGGCTAATCTTGGACAACACTTTATGCAAATGCATTAGAACCCGTTTTCCCAGCTGAGGCTCAATCTTAGACAACAGTAAAGCTGACCAGATCTCAAACAATACACACTGCCCAGGGGTGTGAAAATACCATATATAATTTCGTAAACATGAGTAATTTCATGGTCGGAAAAGTCAGTTTTTCCTGTTTACTTGTTAAAGGACAAGCACAATTTCAGGGTGCAGAAACAAGCAAGTTTATAACTGTAGTTTATAACTGTAGAACTGGTTTTATTTGTGTTTTATTTTCGCTTATATTCAGGTGTTATGGTAATCAGTTACAAATTGTTACTTTAAGTGCAATTTTATATCATTTAAACCAATTGTCTATTCACTATCAGTTGAAATTTTGAGAGTTGAATATTACTCCACAAAATAAATCAAACGGCCATTTTGAGAGATATTAGCCAAAACGTGTGCTCGTGCATTTTAAGCGTTATACAGTATAAACTTATTTATTTAGAGAAGTAAGCATTTTTCATATTTGGTTTGAACCTATGTATTTTATCTTGATTGCATTGAGTGCCAAAGTCTAACTGGGAGACTCCTATCAATTTGTTAAGTACAGCCAGATCTTAGTGTCCCAAAAAAGATCCTGAGATTGCCAAGAGTTGCGATCAAACCCTGGACCCCCAGATCACAAAGCTTCTTTGACCTAATCAACATTTCCACACCTGAGACCAAGGGACCCCATACTGCCTGGAAAGCGTAAGCAAACCAGGGACACTAGGGGAGATAAGCTAGCCGGCAACGTACCTGGTTCATGGTAAAGGCCGTGATGATGTCCTGCTCCTTGTGGATGATTTTGAAAGGTGGCGCCACCTTGGGGGAGTCCAGACCTTCCATGGAAGAGTCCTAATGTGGGAAAAATAATGCATGTCACTATAATTGAGCCTTGCTCTGAGAAATGAAGTATACTGCATGAGCACAAATATGCTCAATAATAGTAATTAAGAATTTCGAACTAAACACAAATATGCTCAATTATAGAAATTAGGGAATAAGAACTTAACTAAAAAATATTAAACATTTTTTTTTTTTTAATAATGACTCTGAAGAAATCTAGATATAAATAAGAGAGTGAATATGAATCCATTTAAGTCTAAATTTGAGACCATCTGAAAAACAACAACTATTTTTTTTTTAGCAGTCACCTCTCTCGGCATCAGGTCCTGGGGTCTCTGTTTCTTGAACACATAGCGCACGAACACGTCTTTCAGGAGGTCATGCTTGAGGAGGTGAAACCAGAGCCGCTTGATTGGAAGTGTGGCAGACCCCTCCCTGAATATGAGGGAAAGCACATCATGGATTTGAGTCTCGTTCTGGGAAAACTGGGCATAATGCATGTGCGTCGTCCCAGATTAGCCTGTGCATTCTGCACAGGGTAATCAGGTATAACAATGTGCTTTTATTGTATTTTTTTGTTTAAAGGAAGTCTCTTCTTAGCAATAATCCAGTTCAGGCGGAAAGTGTCATCCCTGATTAGCCTGTGCGGACTAGCCTCTGGGACGACACTTTACGCAATACATAAAAACTCCTTTTACCCAGAGTGAGGATAATTTAATTGTTTTTTTTAATGCAGCAACATTCTTTTTGATAAAAGCGAATAGAAATATTCTTATTCTAGACTACTGTATAGCATATTATATGTGTATTGCTGTTTTTGAATTTTCATAACGAACATCTTGACTTTTACAGAACTGACACAAAAAGAAATCTCCATCAAAACTAAAGTTATTGAGCAGTCTCCATCTAAACTAAAGTAATTAAGCAGAACTGTTTTTCTATTATAAGTAACAGTGACCTTGACCTAGAACCAAAATACGATCACAAGCTATGTCTGTATACAAGCTTGTCTGACTTAAGTCTCATCAAGATTGGTCAATATAAACATTAGTTATTGACTGGAAACCACCTGTTTGACACTTTATCACAATCGTAAAACAAGGATATTCAATTTTTTCGAAAATCTGGTTAAGAACGTAACTTAAAAGTACATTTGGCTCCTTTATAAACCCTTTCCCGCCTAGAAGCTGAGTGAAGATGGCTATATGCAACCAGCATAAAACCAGAACAGTCTGGGAGTAATTGACAGTCTGTTCAGGTTTTATGCTGTTTGCTGCTCATAGGTATCCAGGGCAACAGATAAGGTTCGTTTTATCGTTTTTACGATTTGTATATGACTGAAAACAAATTGAAATTAAAAATCAATCGTACAGTTAACGATTATGAAAAATGAAAACGAATTGAAATCGATTTTTCGTCGTTTTAGTTGTCCCGTTTAATTATAATGAGTGTATTGTAACCTTTAGTGCGGCCGTAATATTTTCAGTAAGTTAATATAGGCACCGGTTTGGACCGGTGTCAAAAAAGTTTCTTCCGCCGAATCAGATTAAAAAGCGCAGGTGGTGACAGATTCTGAAATATTCGGCTCAAAACACCGCTGCGATTCCGTGTCTCAAAAACTAATAACATCAAGATTTCCACTGGCTTGTCATAGATGGAGAGGGTTTGGCAATGTGGGTATGCTCTAGGACTGAAAGGCAGGAGTGTTGAAACTGGTTGAAATAAAATGACTCCATCATTCGTTTGTCAATATACAAGTAATAATAATATTTACAAACAACCATTGTCACTGTGAATTTATAATGACTTAATTGGAATAAGAATTGCCGAGAATTTTCAATATCCAAAAATGAAGCGCAAGCGCTAATCTGATTCAGAAATATATGTACGTTTTAATCAAATTGTATAAAAACTAATTGAAAAATAGCTCTGAGGGAAAAAAACTAATTGTTACAAAAAGCTTGTAGTGAAAACTAATTGACCTAAAATCTTATCTGTTGCCCTGGGTATCTGAGAATTGGAAATGAAGGAAATGAAGCCTTTAAAACTTCAATCTAGTAAGGTCTTAAATTTAATTTTATTTTCTAAGGGACTACAAACGCGTCAAAGTGCGTATCTGAGTTGTAAAGGGTAAACCCTCAAATATTGTCTTCTCACATGAAAGGTGTGTTGCCCTTGTTCATGAGAGCCTTGTACTTGGTGCTCGGTACCCCTGGGATGATCTCCACCTCAATGCCAGGGATGAAGTTGTCAGGGGCGGCCGCAAACAGCTCCAGTCGCCCTAGCAACACGTCTATCCACTGCTCAAGGTTACGCAGCAGTGCGTGCAGGAGTGGGGAACAGACTGGCAGCTCTAAATACAGACATATGGCTTTAGTTTTTATGTGTGTGCATAATATTGGTTTATTATTGAAAGTAAGAAAACACAGAGAAAAGAATTGAATCTTTTGTGGGCAGCAATCTTCTTGTTAATATTATAAGTATGCCATTGACTTTATGGCAGAACAATTGTGCATAGTGCGACGGGTAACACCTGGTTATGTGTCACGCAGCCAAAAACATATGAAAGATAACATTTTGAGTGTTTTCATTGGCTACGTATTCTTGATTTACCAATCACATGACATCAAGTTTTACAAAATAAGTTTTTATTGTAAAATGCTGTACAGTCAGTAAATAACTTTTATGCTTTATCCATATATGCTGTCAAAATTAAACAGTTTTGTTTCTCAACATATATTATAAAAGATTTCACTCTTGTAATGTTCTCATACCATATTTTATTAAAGTTATCCATAACATGTGTTAGCAAATTCTCCAATGGTTCACTAATTCACAATTAGGGATCCCTAATCTGGGATAACACTTTATGCTCATCCATTAAGCCAAGTTTTTCCAGAACGAGGCTCATATTTATTAACCCTTTGCATGCTGGGAAATTTGTCATCTGCTAAAATGTTGTCTGCTAAATTTCTAAAATTAGCATTTCCTAGTGTTGTTTTTTTTAAATACTATCAGAATAGAAAACAGTTTGGATCCTGATGAGATGCCACGTTCTGTGGCGTCTCATCTGGATCCAAACTGTTTGCAAAGGCCTTCAAAATCCGGTTCCAGCGCTCAAGGGGTTAAACAACTACAAACAATTGTGAATTATAAACCTTTGGCGAACTTAACTACAAATTTTATGGATGAGTTTTCCGACAACGAGACTATCGGTACTCACCCTGGAGCTCAATGCCGATCTGAGGCAGGAATGTAGAGAGGTTGTGATAAACGAGTTTCACTGCCGCGTACCGCAGAAGGCACCAGGCGTACGAACTGGGGTCAGTATGCTGCTGCACCTTTGGGATGTTCCTGAAGGGATACAGGCAAAGATAAAACTAGGGTAAGTGTTGAATAAAATATAAGATTAGCTTTTTTTTCTTAAAAGAGGCTTAGAAAACCTGAAACACATGTGGGTAAAATGTTGTGTACTGAGCAAATAAGACTAGACTTGTTTACTTCTAAATGTAAATTTACAGTATTTATTAAGCAAAAATTAGCTTTATTTTTATCGTTTCTATACAATTACAAATAATTGTGTCATATTTGTTATTTTCTATATACTCTGGATATGATGATTAGAACAAGAGTCCTATGTAATTTCACTTCTACATGTTATCATGACATTCCCTCCTTTTGTAACTGCCATTGCTAGCTTTCACATCTCTAACAATGACATTTTTAATAAATCTTGGGACTAATGGAACCAAAAATCTGCTTATATTTTACACATTATGTATACATTCATCAATTGAACTAAATTATAACGCCCACTTACAGAGACAAAGGCCTGTTGAGCTCATCATCAAACACATCCTGGCCCTCCTCTTCCTCCTCCTCCTCAATATCATCGTGATCGCCTTCCTCGTCGGATGACATCGAGTCGTCCGAGTTATAGTTGAACTCTGTCTCTGAACTCGTCACGAATGGCTTTGTCATGAAGAAGGTGATCATGCTGAGTTCTGGGGGCACGAATCTCTCCTTGTACGTCTTCTTGCCGTCACGCTGTGAGCCCATGATCTTCATGTTCAGCTTCAGGCGTTTGTTGTAAAGGTCATCTGCTTTACCTGAAGGGTGCACTAGGAAAGTCAATTTCAAGTTTATGTGGGGCATATCTGGGAAAAATAGGTGCCAATTTCTTGAAAATTCTTATAAGAAGATAAGCTATAACTAACTATTTTAGTATCGCAATAATGTGTGCTCTACTAATGTTGTGAAGACAAATTACATTTTTGAAAGTTGTACTTCAGATAATAACATCAAGTGAAATTTAGAAGTGAAATTTAGAGGCATTTTTTTTTGTCCAACATAATTAGACACTGAACAGGTTGTCCTTGAGAAAAAGACAGTTATCAGGGCCAGGACTTGATACATGCGCGTAGGGTATTTATCCTATATAAATTGTCCAGTAAATGCTGATAACATAGTCCATGAATTGTGTGTTTACACTTAGGCAAACCTATACAACTTATATTGATGAAAAAAACAAATAGTTTTGAAATTGCTTTTATCAGTAAATTCACACAAATTTCTCATCCTTGATTTTATGCCCACAAATATTTTGATGACGATCACATTAGAGTTGAGTTACAGGGTGGAAAAGGTAAATTTGTAAAAAAAAAATTAATGCAAGGGCCATGATTCATAAGCTTCATGCTATCTGGCTGGTTAATAAACTTGACTGAGATAATATGCCCACAAACATTATCACCAAGTTTCATGATGATCCAATATAAACTGTTTAAGTAAGAGAGCAGACATTGTTCTCCTGGATGCCGCCCGCCTGCTGCTTGCCTTGGGTATTCACATAATATGCCCCGTTGTTTTTCAAATGGGCATATAAAAAGTAAAAGCATTTTATTTTGTTTAATCCCAATAAATGGATACAACAATGGCAATTCCACTGTATCAATAACAATGGTCCTGATATAATACTTTATCCATATACATGTTTAGTATGTTAAATTTATAGATAAGAGAAGAAAAGGTTAAGTTATGACATATATATAAAGCAGACCTTGTACAAGATTAGACATACTCTCTTACAATAAAAATGATCATAATAATACACATTTTACACAATATCCTTATTATTTAGAAAACTTTTAATCAAAAGTGTGAATTTGGAAATATCCTACCGTTTCACTGGGATCACCCGAAGGTTTCATAATTTAACAGATCCATTTAATAATGTGAAGAATGGTTTTAAAAGCATTTTGAAACTAAAACAAATGAAATAAGCTATCAGGAGCAGAAAACAAATTCAAGTATGATACATAATAATATATGTTCCATCTGATAATTTATTGTTCAGTTTTTCCATATATCAAAATAATACCAGGTTTTTTGCAGATGGGCGACATACGTCCATACATATTTTTTCTCGGCATAGAGTTGCGTCCTAGTTAATAAACATCATGTAAAATGCATAACAGCTCAACCTTGTGTGAATAATTGAGTCTCGTTCTGGGAAAATGGGGCTTAAAGTGTTGTCCCAGATAATCCTGTGCAGTTCGCACAGACTTATCAGGGACGACACTTTTCACACATGCATTTGACCCATTTTCCCAGAGAAAGGCTCAATTTATGCATTCATATAAAAATACTTGAAATGATAGCGAAGTGTCACAAACAATGAAGTCGTTGACTGTTCCATACAAACAAAAAGGGGCCGTGGTGTAGTGGCTTTGGTGTCCACCTAGCAACCGGGAGGTCACAATTTCCATCCCCTCTATAGGAGCATCTTTAGATCTGATCTCCCAAAGACACAAAGTACTGTTTCTACCCAGGAAACATACTCAACATACTCTATAAGCATCAGGCTTTCGATGCAATGGAGCTAATAGGTTTATATTTAACATTTTGTTTTAAATTTGTTCACACTTGTAATTTATTTCCATGCATCTATACTCCTGACCTTGTACTCGAGAACAAACTTTAATAGAACAAAAAAATATCATATCTTAAACAACAGTGGTTGATTATATATAAGACTAGCATATAACACCTTAAATTCATCCAACTATATNCAGTCAAAACAAGTTGCATTATGCCCCCCCCTCTTTCTGCATATTGTTAACCTTATATCCACACATCACAGAAAGTCATCAAAAGTCACCTAAAAATCAAATAACATGAAATAGAAAAGAAGTGTTCCAGACAAAAAACAACAAAGGAATTGAGAGAGTAAAGTTTGCATTACAGAACACCCAGCATCACTGAATAAATAGTTATTTAAAAGAAAATCTACACTTTGTTGCTTGAATTTAAATGACCAGTATGGTGACAGCCATTCAACTGTAAATTTACAAGTGAAACAAACACAATTTCATTATAAATGAATCTTTTTTTTAAATAGTATTGCCACAAAAATGACTAATAAATAGCCCTCCACCGTTTTGTCAGCTATATTCAATTGCACATAACACAGGAATGTATGGATACCTGGGGATAAGGTGTCTTGAACATCTACACTTCAGGGTTATGTCATACTTAAAGATTCAATTAATTCAATGGAGAACTGAGAAAGAAGTTTCCCTAAACAAACTTATCACATTTTAAGCAAACTATACTATTGACAGAGTGACTCTAATACACCCCCTCGCTGCAGTGGTATGACTAAAAACTAGCCTTTATAAGTGAATCATAACTGGAAAGAATAAATGTTGCTTTAAGACAGACCAGAAAAACTGAATATAAGATTTAGTCCCACAGTTTGTTAGATGAAATTCAATGACAAGTCTGATAACAGTGATTTAAGTATGAAATTGGCAATTGAAATAAACACAAACAAACACTCATAACAAAGATTAACAATTTAAACAAAAACTACAAAAAAACAAGTACTCACACTATTTCATCACAGGCCTTTTCCTGACTTATCTACGGGTTCATAAAATGGACCCATTCCCAAACCAAAACTTAAAAAAATAACATTGTAAAAATATATTCCCAATTTTCAAAAAAAATATTTATTTATTTTATATTTAGAAAAAAAGAAGTGTCTAATTATTATTATGCATGTATCTCAATTTTATTTCATAAACATCTTACAAAGTATATAACTATAATTTATATGAATTTGTTCTTATAACTTGAATTCTTATAAAGAGTTATATTGTTTTCCCAAATCAGTGGACTTTTTGCGCGAAAAACATTCCCAATCCTGAAATTGCATTTTTCCCAAAATGGCCAGGAAAAGGTCTGCATCATGAACAAGTAAGAAACACACACTGAAAGAACAAAGGCTTCTTACGTCCCATCTGTGAGGGAGAGCTCCCAAGGCGCACAACAGTTTTCACGCCGCCACCGAACAGTGAGGACCACATCTGCATGTCAAACTTGTGTGCGGTGAGTCGGTAGAGCATGAAGCAGTCGTACGTGGTGAGGGCGTTGATGAGCAGGCTGACGTACACGGCAAACAGGGACTCCGTGAGCAGGATGTTCAGCTTGGGGGAGTCCTCGTCCTTCTCCCTTGCCAGAAGCACGCGTAGAGAGGTCACACCTATGAACAGTTAGAACAAATGAGTGTAAAACTAAAGATTAAATTTGCCTTATTCTTGGAAAACTGGGCTTTACCCATTTGTGTAAAGTGTCGTCCCTGATTAGCCTGTGAAGTCGGCACAAGCTCATAAGGGACAACACTTTCCGACTAAACTGGACATTAGTTTGGAAGAGACCTCCTTTGGCAGAAAATTGAATGAAAGTGGAAAGTGTCATCCCTGATTAGCCTGTGCATACAGCTCAAATATTCAGGAGTGGAAAAATACTAGATTGCAGGGGTATGATTTTTAAAAAACCTTACGGTAGGAGTAACTGGAGCCAGTATTTTCAAAGAGTTTACAAGAAATTTAAGTAATGACACAAATTTTGGCTTGCAACAATCGTAAGGGATGATTCTTTGCTAGTATAACTTTCCAACCATTGAATCGTAACTTAAATTTGTCGTACTATCTTGGATAAGATGGTTCCTGGAATCAGTGTTTACCTGGCCATTTTGCAGGTGGTGTATTCACGATGTCGTCTGGGGCAGTGATGGACTTGTTACGTAGTCTCCGTACACCAGACATCAGGTGACCGGTACCACACACAAAGTTCGCACTGAAACAACACAGTGAACTGAACTGAATTTGTATGGCTAGAGATCAGTGTGAAACTATTTTTATGAGTCTGGCTCTGGGAAAATGGGGCTAAATGAATGTGTGTAAATTGTTGTCCCTGATTTGCTTTTTCAGTCCACAGGGACAACACTTTCTGCCTAAACTGGATTTTTGCTAAAAAGAGAATTCCTTTAAACTAAAAATACCATAAAAAAGGAAAGTGTTGTCCCTGATTAGCCTGTGCACACTGCACAGTCTAATCTGGGAGGACTCTTAACACAAATGCATTAAGCTAGGTTTTCCCACGGCACTGCTCATAAACTTAACAGTTTGATATACGAGATACAACACTTTGCCAATCAATGTGTTAGATGGTTAGGTATGTAATGGAAGAAAAATGAGTGGGACTGGACCAACTGATATCCGACAGATTCTATCTGACTAACAGGAGGGCCAAGATGGCCCTAGATCACTCACCTGCGAAATGAGCTTGCCAAGTGGCATGATTTGAACAATGTTTGTCACATATCAAATATCAAAGCTGCGTGCTTTGTGGTTAAAGATAAACAAGGTTTTTCAAGCTTTGACCTGGTCCATGTTTGTCAACAGACCCGAACCACTTTTGAACTCAACCAACATATTATTAAGACAAACATTTTGACAAAGTTACATGAAGATTGGGAATGAAATGTGACTTCTTTAGTGTTTACAAGGTTTTTCTTTTTTTTGACCTAGTGACCTAGTTTTTGACCAAGCATGACCCAGTTTCAAATTCGATCGAGGCATCATTGGGACAAATATTCTGACCAAGTTTTATGAAGATCGGACAAGAAATGTGGCCTCTAGAGTGTTTACAAGGTTTCTCTATAACCAAATAAAGAAAACTGCCCCGCCCACTGGCGGCCATGTTTTTCAATGGACCTGAACCACTTTTGAACTCAACCAACATATCATTAAGACAAACATTTTGACAAAGTTACATGAAGATTGGGCATGAAATGTGACTTCTACAGTGTTAACAACGTCTTTTCTTTTTTTTTAACTATTGACCTAGTTTTTGACCCAGCATGACCCATTTTCGAACTCGATCGAGGTATCATTGGGACAAATCTTCTGACCAAGTTTCATGAAGATGGGAAAGAAATGTGGCCTCTAGAGTGTTTACAAGGTTTCTCTATAGCCAAATAAGGAAAACTGCCCCGCCCACTGGCAGCCATGTTTTTCAACTGACCGGAACCACTTTTGAACTCAACCAACATATCATTAAGACAAACATTTTGACAAAGTCACATGAAGATTGGGCATGAAATGTGACTTCTACAGTGTTTACAAGGTTTTTCTTTTTTTTGACCTAGTGACCTAGTTTTTGACCCAGCATGACCCATTTTCGAACTCGATCGAGGTATCATTGAGACAAATCTTCTGACCAAGTTTCATGAAGATCGGACAAAAAATGTAGCCTCTAGAGTGTTTACAAACAAATGTGGAAGTATAACGGACGGACGGACGGACAGACGACGGACAAAGACCGATCCCAAAAGCTCACCTGAGCTATCAGGTGAGCTAAAAATGTCTGTCAAAAAATAAAGCCTGTTTTTTTGAAAATGTATCAATTAGATCTTGTTAATTGGTAAATTTTTACACAGTACCTGAAAATAAGCTTCTGGACATTGTCCCTTTGAATTTCTTTAAGGAATTAAATTGGAAGATATTCAAAATGTTCATTAAAAAATAATTATAATCGGCAGAAAATTGGGTAGTCATGGGAAGATATAACAATATGTAGTTAACTTAATAATTTGAAATCTGGTGAACATTTTGTATTATTATAATTTCACTTAGTGGAGAAACAATAAATAATAAAGACCATTTCCAGGTAGAAACTCATAATGCTTCTCATTAATTGAGACAGATCGATGCAAACCTGTTTGAAAATCCTTCAAATCCAACATCCACATTCTCCGTCAGCGAGACAACAAAGTTATCACTATCACAGAGGCACTGGTACACACATGAGGCGAGGGCCACGCTGAGGTTACGCATTACTAACACCGTGTGGAGCGGACTGCTGAGCCCCGGGGGTGCAGTGAACTCGATGATGGAGTGCAGCAGGTCCTGAGTGAGACACTGGATGTGCTGTATTGGGTCTGCAGTGACCGTCTTGGAGCTCGCGATGGCCGCAGACAGGAGGGGCAGGGTGGTGGGGAATGGCAGCGGGGACAGCAACTGCTGCTGGGGCCTCTCTTGCTGCAATTCCTGGAAAACATATTTGTTAGGGGTTGAAAATAGAGCATTTCAGAATAGAGGGAAGGCCAATGTCTTTAACTCAAATATTGCTTTGATTTTCGCTTTGAGAAGGAACTGATTTTGAAATATATTCATGTTTATAACATATGTGTTGTATAATGTATAGAAGTTGTAATCTTATTTCAAATATGTAATCTGTCAAATACTTATAAAGTCGAACATTAATGTACAACCTGTAGCAGCAACAGTAGCTCCATCTGCACGGACGCGATGCCCCCGCCGGCCGCCCCCTGTAACACGCAGTATGCCACAAGAGTCCGCAGCAACTGTGAGTGAGCACGCAGCCACTGCTTTCTGTGCCCCATGCGCTCCATCTTCACGTCGAGGTCAAGCTTCTCTGCGAAGATGACCTCATGCAGCGAAGGCTTGTTGAAGGAGGAGGCAGCACGAGTGGAGCCCTTGCGGCCAACGAGGAAGGAAGAGTCACTGTCTTCATCCTCCTGGGACACGGCTACAGTAATACAGACAAATTTAACAATTTTGCCACTCAGATACGCACTTTGATGTTCCTCAAAAAATCAAATTAAATTTAAGACATTTCTTACTAGATTCAAGTTTTTAAGGCTTCGTTTCAAACCCTAAAGTAATTGTCAAATATATAATTAAGTTAAGGCCAGACAACTGTATTAGGGTCATATTTATACTTTGACCTCAAGGTGACATATTGACCTTTGAGCTAGAGACACAGGTGGTATGAACAACTTGCTTTAGCCACACTTGTAGCAACTTATTTTAAAATTTATATTTGAATAACTAAGTTTTTCAATCTGGAAATCAACAATATGGCAACATTTTACTGTTGACCTTTCAAGTGTTTAAGTGAGAAAGTGATGCATTTGCTGCCTGTTACATGAAGTCTCCACATGGTGACTATTTGTGGTTAGTAAGATGAACAAGAGCACCTCCTAGCGGGTGCAGACCGCTCATCTATTGTCAAAGTATGAAACAAATCTGATCATAAATAAAGAAGTTATGGCAA